>BSBK01014602.1:7500-31984 GCA_027943335.1 Chamaecyparis obtusa | reverse complement strand
GCCCAAGGTGTAAAGGAGAATATACACTCTTGTTAATCAGTTATTAATTATCCTTATTGTACTGATGACCTTTTTTAATACCCTTTTTTATAACACCCCTATATTAAAGGTAGAAGCACATTCTAATATTTTGGACTACTAGTTTTGGCACTTGATAGAATGATGTTGCTATCGAGGAGAATTCAAAAAAAATTATTATCATTATTGATGGTATACATTATGTATTTTTTTGTACATTGGATATGACATGTTAAAAATTTATGCCAACAATAAAGGCACTATTCTCAAGGATGAATTAGCATGTTGTCAAGTCGTAGGCAATTGGAATACCATAAAAACCTCAGAATTTTGAGGGTTTTTAGTTGTGTGCTTTATGTTGAAAACTCCTTGAAACTAAGAGGGGGTTGAAAAGTCTTAAACCAAACTTTTCAACTTTTAATCTAAATTCATCGTTAATTAATCATTATTGCCTGTGGTAGCATACATAAAATAAATCAATGAACATTGACATAGCAACGGATTTAAGTAGAAAACCCAAGAAGTGAAAAACCATGGTGAGAGTTATCTCACAATATATGAAACAAGTATTACAAGGTTTATTTTAGGTTCACTACTAAGGAAGCACATTGCTCCCTATTTACTTTTAGGCTAAGGTGCACTTCCCTTGGGCAATCCTGCTACAAAAAGGACTTGTAGACTGAGACACGCTACCTCAATTTAAGATATAGTAATTGTAAGGAAGACACACTATCTCTAAGAAAGGTACATGAATATATGAATCAAGATGAAAAAGCCTTCAACACATTGCATCTAACAAACCTTCAAACATGAAGCCTATCCTTTAATCTCTACTTCAAGTGACCAACTTTATAATGCCATCACCACCCACTATTTTTTCCATATTTTATTAATCCATTGGATCCATGCACTCTTGCACACTTTTTATGATCATTTTAATCTTCTATATATACCCTCATCTTTATTACAAACATCAACTAGGTTGGCTAGAGTTGAGGACAAACATAGGTCCTATCAAGTCGACCACCAAAATACAATTATGATAAAGGTGATCCAATCTAAGAGATAGAGAATACCTAACAATATCTTAGAACATCTTACATGAAATAACACATGTTTCATGGTTGGCAAAAAGGTGATGTATAGATACACCAAACAAGACATCACTAGTTGGCCCAAAATACTTCTTCTAGATGAATACTCCCATTGTGGATCCTCACACACCAAGCTCAGATCTAAAAACAATACAACACAACCTTCAAGCCAGGAAAAGACACCTAAGGAATTATCACAAGAAAAAGAACAACTTTTGTGAGTCAAACCAGAGCAATCACCTTGAAACACATATTTTCTAGATACAATGGATCAACAACCAAATCACTTAGCAATTTGTGGAGTATACCAAGACTTCCCTTGAACATCCAACAATTTTCAAATTGTTTTTTTCTCTTCTTATTGACTAATCTCCATTATGAACAAATAGTTAGTGTAAATAACTCAATGCACACTCCTAGCAAGGCAACTAATCCTCAATTATGTAACCTTTATCCCTAAAGGAGGCTCATTTAGTTATAAACTAGGGACATATTATTAGATAGTAAAGTCCACCAAGATAACTGAGAGAGGGGTGAATCAATTATCTGATAAAAATAACTTTTATTATCCTTATTATATCTGAAATATGTAATCAACATAAACAACAACCATGAAAACTATGGCTCCCGCTGCTGCTCGCGACTAGGGCTCCCACTGCTGTAACTTGGGCTCATGTTGTCATTGCTACTTATGTTGGTCATCGATAGCCTCTTCCCTCTAGTGGCCAAGATGGTTTGGATGTTGCATTCCCTGCGCCTAGCTCCGGGCCTCTTGGTTTAGTTGTGAGTGGCTCCGGGTCTCATGTTATTTCCTCTACTGCTCTGGGTTACAATGGGAGTGTGGAGGATGCTTCTTCACTACCCGCTCTTACTACGTATGTTGTGACCCTACTCCTCCCTCCTTTTGGTTGGGTTAGGGTTTCAGGTTCCTCGATGATGGTTGGGGGTTGCCAGCTCCCGTAGTGTTACTGTTCCTTTGCTGATTGTTGGGAAGCATTATGCCACTCCTGGGGGCTCCTCTTAGCACAAGTCAGCCACCTCTAAGTAGTATTTGGCTTCCAAACATAGGGATGCTACCCCTTTCCATGTCTCTAACCCTCTAATCCTCTCTCTAGATGATGAGGTTGTGAAAGACATTGAAGGAGTGTCCTCTGTTTTCTCAGATCATAGTCTAATCTATAGGTTTAAGGGCTTCTGGGCAAATCTTTCTAATCTACACACTTAGATCACATGCCAGTGGGAACCTATCATTTCTAAAAACTATTCACATTTTCCCTTTGGCAAGGGGTTTTTTTCATAGCTAAGTATGAGAATCCTGATGAAAGGAATCTGATTCTATGTGATAATTCTCTCTCTCTCTCTCTCTCTCTCTCTCTCTCTCTCTCTCTCTCTCTCTCCCCCTCCCTTAGGTATAATATTGAACATATAATATAAATATTTAATAAGTTAATATTATATTATTATATAATAGACAAATAAATAAGAATAATATAATACATACTAATATAAAAATGTATATTATAATACTAATACTATGCTATTATTATTTAATATTAATATTGAAAATAATAATTTTAATATATAACTTAAAATTGAAAAAAATACTCAACTCAATTAATATTAACATTAAAAAAATACAATTTATTCTGTAACTTGAAATTGAAAAAACTAGTCCAAATGAAATTTTGAATTAGGCGGGAAGTTTTGGATATCCAATTTTATTGGATATCTGATTAGGCTTGGTATTTGCCTTGGGCAATGCCAAACGTGAATGGTCAACCCATTAGGCATGTTTAGTAGATTGTTTTTTATATCGAGACTTCGACCATGTAGCTGACGACTATTTTTTCACCCAAAATTGATGAAACAAAAAGGGTTTCTTAAAGACATTATCAACTTTCCATCAATATAATTGCTGTCAAATTTCAAGTTCAGTAAGAAATTATTACTTATTTTTCAATTGAGTTATCTTTAAAGTCGTAATTGACATACTGATTGAAAAACAACTATAACTTTCAAACCATTTAACCTTTTTGAAATCTAAAACATGTGTCACATTCTATGCTTCGACTACTATAAGAAAAAAAATTTTGAATTTTGTAAAGTTTAGAATTAGTTAAGATGGTTAGACACAAGATTTTTTTATTCTGAAAAAGTTTGTAGCAGAAAATTCATAATTAATTATTTATTTGGGAAAAAATTACAAAAAAATATTTGTCACATCCGGGCATGAGTCTACTACTTATATCTAGAATCTTGGGAAAATATATCATCATTTGATTTTGATTAAGGTGGTCAGACATACACGTTGTTTTTATCTTTTCCTTGAAATTTTCGTACTACTACATTGAAATCTAAAATTTTGAACAATTAGATTGATTTTTTTTAGACAAGGGCTAGTAGTTTAGAAACTACATTCAATTTCCTATAGATTATATTCTTACAACTTTTTCACATAAGGTTCATAAGATGTTCAACTTTTTACGTCAAGTTGAATAACCCTGATTTCCTGATTTTTCATTGCCACTTAAGTCCATAGTTTGGTATACCATGATCCTGCACATACCCTCATATACACACTAAGTGAGTGTTATGATGTATTTACAATATCAGTGAAATATCAAAGGTTAATTTGTAAAGGTCCCCATAATATATATTTTGTATCTCTTTCTTGTATTTAAGGTTGGCACCTCACTATCTTAGATGTTACTTATTATTTATTTAAAATCAAATAGAATATATAATGAAATAATAGAAATTATCCTTGACATGAAGACTAGCCTTTCTTCTCTCCTACTCTAGCCCCTAATGCCTCTACTTTTATTCTTATGCTTGATGCCCCAACTTGTGTTCTAGATCTTGCTAGCTCAGCTAAAGAAGGTGATATATGAGAGACCTAAGCATATTTATTTGCACAAGTTTCAACTATGATACATAAAACAATGTGTAGAAAAGGAGGCTCCATTAATCTCAATTGATCCACTTTCTTCATCAATATAATGTGGTGGTGCTAGATAATAAGTTTATGTAATCAAATGCTAAATAAAAGCATGCATGATAAAGAGGTTCTAATGTTCTACAACTACAATGATATCTTGGAGCTAAATTTCAAGTAGATGATGGATAGAAGGAGGGTCCAACAAATGGGCATTTCATTTATCACACTACCATAGGTTTGTCTTAAAGGATTTCTCAACCAACTTTCTGAAAAGAACCAAAATAAAAATAGTTCACATGGTGACCTGATATAGATTCTACATACACTTTACAAAGGAAATATAAAGGTACATGAAGATTGTGGTTGGGTGTTGTATCAAATGAAATTCAACAATGATTCTCAAAATTATTATTAAATCCCTGATGTATACACCATCTAAGGACGCTTATCCAACTTTGGAGACTCTACCTCTACAATAATAAGGACTCATCAATATAAGTTTGGAGACCCTTTAGAATATAAAATATGAAGGTATTTTTGTGGAGTAACACATACACTATGATTGGATATTGGAGATATTACTATAAAAAACCACACTTTTTCTTGGTAAGAAAATGTGGAAATTTTTATCTATAGACAACTTTATCAATGATTAACTTATATGCAATCAAGTCCTTCAATATTCAATAGCTTGTTAGTTCCATTGTGGGTATCTTTGACATTGTGAGTACATAAAAAATGAGGGCATAAAAGAAGTACTTGCTTAATTCAATGATAAGTTTTTTATTAATTGTTACTAATTGGGGTATTCATAGAGAAATAATTAGTAACTCATTTGATAGAAAAAATGATCACATGTCATTCTAAGACAATCACATATCTAAATACCATCATGACAATCAAGATTGATATGTATTGAAGCAAGAGATAACATATGATCAAGAGTCTTTTTGAAGTATGATGGTAGAGGTGCCACATCATTCACTTTCTAGTTAGACTATAATAGTAAAATAACTAGTAATTTTAATATATAATTATTGGCAAAAAATAAAATGCATGAAATAAAATATGTTGTATATGTAAATCAATAATCTATACTAGTTAAAAGAAATTTAGCATATACCACTAATGAGACTTCTTGCATTGACTGAGAAAGAATTATCATGGATGAACAAGCTAAAAATTTCTTTATGAATAATGATAATAATATAATATTGTATGCATATATACTCATAATAACTTTTAAATTAACATCAAAATCACTTTAATCAATTATAAGTTGTCTAAGATATCAATTAAATAAAAGAAATAATTTAATTGCATTGACTTTGTGTTGTCATTTTTTGATGCATAATGATGGACCCTTAGAACGACCACAAGTCGTACTAAAGAACATTAACAAAGGTGTCACATCATTCATGTTTTGAATATACTTGATAAAAGAAAAATATCATCAAGATATAAAGGAATATACAATCACTCACAAAAAATGAAATGGATATAATTAAAACAAGGTTAGATACGTAGAAAAATGCATGCCATCAAGTCTAGGCCAAATTGAATGGTAGAAAGAGTATCATGATGAAATTCTAAAAGACCCTGCTATATCATTAATTATTATCCCACTTAGATAAATTAGCACTAATCATTTATCATATTAAATCCAAATAGAATACATAATGAAATAATAAAAATTCTCCTTACAAGAAAGACGAGTCTTGCTTCTACTCTAATCTACCCTTGATGCCCCTATTTTTGGTCTTATACTTAATGTCTCAACTTGTACTTATATTCTAACTCACATTTGAATAGCAAGTACTCTTCTTATACCACTTTCCACTAACATTTTCTTCTTACTCATCTTACATTTGTTATACTATAATGGCCAAACAAACCACTTTCCCAAAATCACTAGCTAATCTTGATTGAAATGTAATTTTACCTCCAAAGCAAGAAAATATGAACATAGTAAGCATGTATATTTCATATAACTAAAAATATGGCTAATAGAAAGGCACCTGAGGTTTGGACTTCCATTTGAAATTTAAAAAGTTGAATTTTGATATGACCATTGAGAAGTGAAAAAAAGCCTAAATTTCTGCAATATGAGAAACTTCCTATTTAACTGAGAGCATTCGTTAGGTTTTCCTTTGATTTTTTCTTTTATTTTTCTTAAGATTTTTCAATTTTTTTGGTCTAGGTTTTGTACAACGTGCACGCTGGATTGTCTGTGATTTGGTTTTTTTTCTTCTGTTCTTCTAATCTATTCATTTGTATGGAATGTTGTCATTCATGACAACACTTATCAATTTTAAAAAGTCACACATATTGGATATGATGATTATGTTTGAATGCAGTTGTTGAATGAAAAATGCCTAAGTCCACAGACTGTTTCAATAACCCAATCTAATAGAAAATCTTAGCGAGCTTCACAAAAGTTGTATTAAGGCATGTGATCTTAATTTCATGCTTGAAGGACACCAATGAACACATGTGTGAGGTCACACATGTTAGTATTGACAAATCAGAGAGATATGTTCAGTTGATTGGATGCAAAGACAGTAAACAGAGAATAACATATTAGCGATCATTGAGGCCAACTTTGTGAGAGTTTGGGAACTTATTTTTGGATGCTATCTTGGATTTGAGGCTGACTAAAGATGTTAATGAAGAGTGCAATTGGCTTGAATTAATATGATGTTTAGTTAGAGTAATATCGACTAGCTTTGTAATTATAATCCTAACAGGGTATAAATATACATACATTTTTGTAAAATTGTGTGAGCATATAGCATGATGATGTATGGGTGTAATGTTGTGGGATGAGAATTGTGAAGGCATCTAAAGTGCAGAGGAGAGATCAAGAGGAAGGAGAACAAGAGGAGCTCTTCTATAGATACTTTGTTAACCCTTTGTATTTTGGACAACAAATTTATTGTAAGTATTGTTGCACCTATTGTACACCCCTAACAGGGTTTATTTTCCTTTAATAGGGTAGGACATTTAACAGGTTCAATTCCTTAACAAGGATCTTATTGTATACATCCCCTAACAGGGATCTGCCTATATTGTATTAATCAACTCTTAACAGGGTTTCAAGATTCATAGTGCATAATATTGTGGGTACCATCCCTACCATGGTTTTCCCTTGGCCAGGGTTTCCTCAAAAAAAATATGGTGTTATGAGTTTGTCTAAGTTTATCTTTGTTGCATGGTTGTTCATTTTCTATTACATATTTATTTGTTTCTTAAGGAAAGTAGAGAAGTTGAAAAATTCACTTAAGTATTGTAACACTGATTCACCACCCCCTCTCAGTGTTACCAAATCCTAACAAGTTTTTCATCTTGACTTGATTGATCTTCATATATCCTTCATAAATACTATTGAGTTTCTCCCAAATTTCTTTTGTGTACTTGGAGGACATAACCTTAAAAATTTATGAATTGCACAAACCCACTTATAATTTCATTTATTGTCTTTCCATTGTTCTCATATAACCTAATCTCTCTTGGAGTTGAATGGAAATAAGAGGGGCCATAAAAAATTTCATAATAGATTCTTATATTCCAAATGACAAAGAGTTCAAACAAGATTCTTTCGACATATTCTAGACATAAGAGTTTGTGCCATTAAACTTTGGAACTTTGTAACCTCTTTCTTGCACCATACTAGACCTCCCTCGGGTGGTTAAGATCCTCTTAGAGGAGCCTTTCTTTGATGTCAATTATTGGAACATGTTTGTTGTTATGCCAAGAGATCAATCCATTAAAACCTAAGCCAAACACTAGAGATAAATGGATCCATGTGAGGGAGTTAGTCCATATCTTGAATACAAAGGCAGGCAATGGTAATTAATCCAACATTTAGAACTTAAATTCTAACATCTAAATCACTACAATAAATTATAATCACTCTAAACTATTAATTAAAGTAGAACTATATTCAATTACATCAAGTCTTGTTGTAATATTTGCATTCGTTCTAAAAAATATTATATCTTAGGAAGATCAAGATTCTTAGTTAAGCATAATGGCAAAGGTGCATTGTTGAACAATGCGTTGTCAATGATATTAAGTATGCATGTAAAAAGTATTGTTAGTATTATCATTGACATTAAGGTATTAAGGAATTTTAGTTATTTTTAATTACTTTTTCCATGTCATAATAGAGAATTGGTGATGTTTAAAGGATAGAGAAAGTTGTGTTGGATAACTCTCTTGTAGAATGCTAATGTTATATCATGTTGCTCTAGTGTATATTTTTCCTAATTTTCTACCATATTTAGACATAGTATGTGCATACATAGTTGCATTGTCATTGTGTTTAGTACTACATTATTCTACATGCCCAACTTATGGCTTGTAATTTAGAAGTGAAGTAAAGTTGCATATAGAGTATCATATTCTAGAGTTTTATAGGTTCTAAGAAAATAGACAAAAGATTATAAGTGACATAGTATTTACTATATTAAGTTTTTGATTATGTTAATGTTCTTATTGGATGTGCCACTAGCTAGTAAGTTGGACTAGATGTAAGAAGTGTGTGAAGGTAGTTTAGGAACAATTAAGCTCATGTTAGGTAACACATATCATAATCCTATTCTTAGTGTAATGTGCAGGCTTTAGGAGTAGATTGACTACACATTTAGTTAGAAAATATACTTGTAATTAATGTATGAACATTTTAAATATGGTTTTGGATAACATAATATTGTAATTCATATTGGACTGCATATATATTGTTGATCCATGATCATTCCAACACCTTTTGGTTGGTGGAAGTGGCAAAAAATTGTGTAATCTATTAATTCAATTAGAAGTAGAGATTAATTAAAGTGTAAACTAAGTAATATATCATATACACACTCAGTGAGTGTTATGATGTAAATAAGATCAATAAAATATCGAAGGTTAATTTGTAAAGGTCCCCATAATATATATTTTGTATCTCTTTCTTGTATTTAAGGTTGGCACCTCACTATCTTAGATGTTAATTATTATTTATTTAAAATTAAATAGAATACATAATGAAACAACATAAATTATCCTTGACAAGAAGACTAGCCTTGCTTCTCTTCTACTCTAGCCCCTAATGCCTATACTTGTGTTCTTATGCTTGATGCCCCAACTTGTGTTCTAGATCTTGGTAGCTCGGCTAAAGAAGGTGATATATGGGAGACCTAAGCATATTTCATTGCACAAATTTCAACTATGATACATAAAATAATGTTTAGAAAAGGAGGCTCCATTAATCTCAATTGATCCACTTTGTTCATCAATATAATGTGGTGGTGCTAGATAATAAGTTTATGTAATCAAATGCTAAATAAAAGCATGCATGATAAAGAGGATCTAATATTTTAAAACTACAACAATATCTTGGAGCTAAATCTCAAGTAGATGATGGATAGGAGGAGGGTCCAACAAATGGGCATTTCACTTATCACACTACCATAGGTTTGTCTTGAAGTATTTCTTAACCAACTTTCTGAAAAGAACCAAATTAAAAATAGTTCACATGGTGACCTGATATAGATTCTACATACACTTTACAAAGGAAATAGAAAGGTACATGAAGATTTTGGTTGGGTGGTTTATCAAATGAAATTCAACAATGATTCTCAAAATTATTAGTAAATCCTTGATGTATACACCATCTGAGGATGCTTATCCAACTTTGGAGAGTCTACCTCTACAATAATGAGGACTCAACAATCTAAGTTTGGAGACCCTTTAGAATATAAAATATGAAGGTATTCTTGTGGATTAACACATACACTATGATTGGATATTGGAGATATTCCTATAAAAAACTACACTTTTTCTTGGTAAGTGGAAATCTCTATCTATAGACAACTTTATCAATGATTAACTTATATGCAATCAAGTCCTTCAATATTCAATAGCTTGTTAGTTCCATTGTGGGTATCTTTGACATTGTGAGTACATAAAAAATGAGGGCATAAAAGAAGTACTTGCTTAATTCAATGAGAACTTTTTTATTAATTGTTACTAATTGGGGTATTCATAGAGAAATAATTAGTAACTCATTTGATAGAAAAAATGATCACATGTCATTCTAAGACAATCACATATCTAAATATCATCATGACAATCAAGATTGATATGTATTGAAGCAAGAGATAACATACAATCAAGAGTCTTTTTGAAGTATGATGGTAGAGGTGCCACATCATTCACTTTCTAGTTAGACTATAATAGTAAAATAACAGGTAATTTTAATATATAATTATTGGCAAAAAATAAAATGCATGAAATAAAATAGGTTATACATGTAAATCAATAATCTATACTAGTTACGAGAAATTTAGCATATACCACTAATGACACTTCTTGCATTGACTGAGAAAGACTTATCATGGATGAACAAACTAAAAATTTCCTTATGAATAATGATAATACTATAATATTGTATGCATATATACTCATAATGACTTTTAAATTAACATCAAAATCACTTTAATCAATTATAAGTTGTCTAAGATATCAGTTAAAGAAAAGAAATAATTTAATTACATTGACTTTGTATTGTCATTTTTTGATGCATAATGATGGACCCTTAGAATGACCACAAGTCGTACTAAAGAACATTAACAAAGGTGTCACATCATTCATGTTTTGAATATACTTGATAAAAGAAAAATGACATCAAGATATAAATGAATATACAATCACTCACAAAAATGAAATGAATATAATATAAAAAAGGTTAGATACGTAGAAAAATGCATGCCATCAAGTCTAGGCCAAATTGAATGGTAGAAAGAGTATCATGATGAAATTCTAAAAGACCCTCCTATATCATTAATTATTATCCCACTTAGATAAATTAGCACCAATCATTTATCATATTAAATCCAAATAGAATACATAATGAAATAATAAAAATTCTCCTTAAAAGAAAGACGGGCCTTGCTTCTACTGTAATCTACCCTTGATGCCCCTATTTTTTTGTCTTATACTTAATGCCTCAACTTGTACTTATATTAGTAACTCACATTTGAATAGCAAGTACTCTTCTTATACCACTTTCCACTAACATTTTCTTCTTACTCATCTTACACTTGTTATACTATAATGGCCAAACTAACCACTTTCCCAAAATCACTAGCTAATCTTGATTGAAATGTAAGTATGAACATAGTAAGCATAGTTAAAAATTTGAACGTTGATATGACCGTTGAGAAGTGAAAAAAAGCCTAAATTTCTGCAATATGAGAAACTTCCTATTTAACTGAGAGCGCTTTCCTTTGATTTCTTCTTTTATTTTTCTTAAGATTTTTCAATTCTTTTGGTCTGGGTTTTGTACAGCGTGCACGCTGGATTGCCTGTGATTTGTTTTTTTTTTCCTTCTGTTCTTCTGATCTATTCATTTGTAATTTATTTTTTGGTTTGTTCATCTGTGATTCGTTCTATTTTGGTTTGGTTATTTTGTTTATTTTGTTCTGTTGTTTTGGTTTATTTGTCAGTGATTTTTTCTTTTTTGGTTTGTGATTCGTTCTTGTTTTATGATTTTTTATTTTATGGTCTGTGATTTGTTCTGTTGTTTTGGTTTATTTGTCAGTGATTTTTTCTTTTTTGGTTTGTGATTCGTTCTTGTTTTATGATTTTTTATTTTATGGTCTGTGATTTGTTCTGTTGTTTTGGTTTATTTGTCAGTGATTTTTTCTTTTTTGGTTTGTGATTCGTTCTTGTTTTATGATTTTTTATTTTATGGTCTGTGATTTGTTATTTTTTGGTAGAGAAAAGGTAGAGGCAGAGGAAGAGGCAAGCGATTAAAATTTCTTCTTCTAGGTAATTTTTCTTGCAGACTTTACTTATTATATGAATTAACAGGTTGTTTATTTTTCTGGAATGTAAAAGTATTAGTGACTAATAGGTTTATTACATTGAGAAAGATCATAAGAAAAAGGTGCTCTACCCTTGAAGCTATAAACCCTAGTTTAACTTTCTTTTTCAGTTTTCCATTCCAGTTGTACAATGATGCCATCATTAAGCCATCAAACGACTATTCATATCTTTTGCTGTACAATGATGCCATCATATCTATTGCTGTAAAATGATGCCATTATTAAGCCATCAAACGACTATTCATATCTTTTGCTGTACAATGATGCCATCATATCTATTGCTGTGAAATGATGCCATCAAATCTTTTCATATTGTTTGTTGTTTATTTTTCTGTAATTTTTCTTACGGAGGAAGAGGCAGAGCAGATGAAGCGGCAAGTGATGAAGGTAATCTTTCTTATAGACTTTACTTATTAGATGAATTAACAGGTTGTTTGTTTGGTTTTGTCATTGCCTTTTCTCTATGCTCCTTGATTTTCATCGCCGGCTATGAATGCATTCATTTTTTCCCTGTAGATGCATATTTTACCCTCCATGGGACTGCCATTTGCGCATGTCAATCACTGTCATCTTCTTGCTCTTTTGTTGTCCTTATACTATCCTTTACTTCTCAATTTAATGTCCTTTCCCTTCAAACCTTGCTTGCTCTGTCAGTTGCCACTCCTCCATGCAAGGGAATATCTTCTTGCCCTCCCATCTTTTCTCTGATGTCTTTGATATTGGTATGGACTGTCCCTTCTACTGTCTTCTTAACTGCCCACCAGCATGTAACAGATGGCTTCATGGAGTTGCCTATGATTTCTGTATTTTTATATTGTAAACCTGAGCAACTCATTAGATAATCTTGCAATGGTATGCTCTTGCAAGACATTTTCTTGCCACTGATGGTTCAATTCGAAAATTATAATTAGTCACTTACATAAAACTACCTTGTCCTAAAAACAAGAATGTCTGAAATCATAGCCCCAAATAAGGATACTGAAGTCAAAATGATAAAACCAAGCCAAGAGCACATATGTCCTATGTAAGTCAATATGGTGCATGAGCTGCCTGCAATAGTAATTACTTTCTGGCTTTGTTGTCCTAGAGAGATCCAGCCACCTTCATAGACAGAAGATAGGACCCGACTGGGCTTGCAACAGCTTCAAGATTATAAAGAGTAGCATAGTATTTTAGACCAAAAGTGAACCCTATAGCTATGGATGCTATATAAATATGCCAGTGAACCTGGCAGAGAAAAAGCTATATAACTATGCCCAACACAGCCTAGGAAACTTATATTTCAGTGAGAGGAATTCTAACAGGAATCTAGAAGCCACCAGGCTCTGAAAATTCCAGATGCTGATGAGTAAAACAAATGTGCTGATGTCGACAGTGGTGTATCCCAATGACCTCCCAGTTTCATCCATGTTGTCAATTGCTGTTAGTATTGCTCGAATCCTACAGTTTTCTCCTGAGAATAGTATTATCATATCCATGCTTGCAAATGCCTGTAGGATGGTGAAGTCATTTCGCCTTGCTTGGCCCCCTTGAATGTTTTGACAAGGCAGGATTTCCGACATTTGGGTATTTCATGGTTTTCCTTGCTACTGCTCACCATGTCTGCAAGCTCAGCTTGTTGTTCATTGAGTTTCATATAATTTGAAGCAGGGGAACTTGAGTCTCCATTAAAAAATCTTTGCAGCTTCATATTGTCCATCTCTGCATTAACAACAACAGCAAGATTTGACAAGAGAAATAGCATGACTAGAACAGAAACAACTTGGTATCCTGACTGTGGGAAATTCTCACCTTATTCTACACCACAATCATGAGCATTGAAAACCTTGTAAGGACCAGAGCAAGATATGGTAAGATGTAAAAGCACTTGACTTCATTCTCCTCTGCAATAGCTTTGGTGGCTCAGACTGTTAACATTACAAGCAGTGATACAGCAGCAGGCAGGACAGCCAGAAGTAATATTATAGGCCTCTTTCATCGTGACCATTCATGGTATTGAAAATTTGAGTGAAGATGGCTCCACTTAACCCTAGGAAGCCCTTAGGAATTCCAAGAACACTTCCTCTATCATATAAACTACATGTCTTTTGTATGTGGCATCTCTTGGTCTGAAACTGTCATTTGCATTCTTTTAGATAAGCATAAAGGGCAGTTGTGTTCTCTGTCACTATCTCTTGCTTCACATGTCTTGACTTTATTCATTTGTAACCATGTGTGCGATCTCCTTTTATCTTTTGTGAAAATCCTCAACACTGTTTGATCAATTTCTTCTTGCTCAGCGCCTCACCTATCTATCACCATCTTACAATCTTATCAGGAATTGGTAGTGTCCACCATTTCATCACCGGGTTTAAGATTTTTCAGACATCCACAACATTGCTATTGTGTACCCATTATGAATACTTTAATTTCTTCTTCTAGGACTTGAATCATCTGAGGATCGCTAGGCTGACACGAATTCTAAATATCCTTCATCCCTGTTCTGCTCATCGACACATGTTTTTCACAATCCACATGACTGCCTTCTTGCAAGAGTCTTCCATGGGTTGGAAAACCTCCAAGCATGGACTAGCAGAGCTCAATAAAGGCTATTTCATCATCTTGACACCTTGACTGATTTGTAGTAACAGATGCTTACTACATGAGGTAAAGACCGGCTGAAGTAATGCACACAGCCTACAAATGGCATTGCCACCTGTGGCCAGTCCAAACCATACTTGTCACTGTTTGGCCCCGGTTATTTACTGTCATAAGCCTGATGCTCCTTGACAATCTTCATAGGCTATTTACTTACAGATCTGACTATCATTTACAAATCATGAAATGTCAATTTTATTATGACCTTCATAGGCTATTTACTCTGATGCAGGAGCATCCTGGGTGTAAGAGCAATCTTGCATCACCCAAAAATATTTCTATTTTTTTTGAATTCAATAAGGGCTATCTTGTGCAGAGCTGCTATTTGTGGAAAGTTACTATTTTTGGTAATTTTCGTATGTGCTCAGAATGATCTGATTTCTTTCTTGGAGGTTCATTTTGGTCATATAAGTCTGCCAGTAAAGTTTCATTGCCAGATCAAGTGTATATTGGAAGATATTGAAGATTTTCGGTATTGGCAGCAGGGTACAGAAACTTTGAACTCAATTTTGAAGGCTTTAGAGGCTCCGGATGAGGTCAAAAATTTGGGTAACGAGCGCTTGCGCCAGTCAAGCCTGTAGAGCGCTTCGTGGCGTTTCCGAAATGGGGTTATAATAGCCAATCGGGTCAACTGGTGATGACTTATAGTCTTCGGAAGTTGGGTCACCCGAAATGGCGGAAAATAATTTTCTTCAAAATTTATGTTCGGGTTTCAAAGGTTATCTTGAGCCGACTATGATGTAATAAAATGTAAAATAAAATAATTCTAAGTTTGGTCGGTCTTATTGGCTAAAATTTTGGAACCTTCCCAGGCGGTGGATAATTGCCTATATAAGGAAGGCTGTATTATTGTCTTAGGCAGTTCGGAATAGTTCTGGGTAGTAGATCTGGGTATTGATTTGAGGCTTTGTCCTACAGAATATTGTAAGGAATGCCCATGTGGCTTTGCATATTGTAATTCTAAAAGTTTGTAAATCCACATTTGTGGAGATAATAAAAAGCCAATTTTCTATTCTTGCATATTGTTGTTGTTTCTCTATTTCTGTTATGTGTTTGTGGTATTAAGGGGAGCACCCTTCACCAAGTGGTATCAGAGCAGGAGTTCTTGAGTGTGTAAACAGATCGCCGACTGTGAGGTAGTTTGCACCAGGATCGTGGTTAGGGTTTTAGTGCGCATCGCAAAAATGCCTCCACGAAGAAAACGTGGCGGAAGACCTGGTGTTGTGACACCTGAGGTTAGAGAGTTGCAGAGACAAGTGCGAGCATTGCAAGAAGAGATTCATAGAGGAATGAATCTTAATGTCCGAGATGAAAGCGAGGATGAAGCCGAAAAAGAATATCAAGAAGGAGAAGCTGAAATTGTGAACCAGGAGGAAGAAAGACTTTTTCGGACAATTTCCAAGATTGGGAAAAGACCTAAGATTGAGGTTCTTACATTTTCTGGAAATCTTAACCCAGAGGAATTGATCGACTGGATCAATGAATGTGAGGAATATTTTGAGTATGAAGATGTTGAGGATCCTGATAGGGTCAAATTTGCGAAGGCCAGACTGAAAGGTCATGCAAAGATCTGGTGGCAAGAAATTCAATCGGAGCGAAATAGAAGAGGGAAAGATAAAATCACAAGATGGGATCGGATGGTGGAAAAATTGAAGCGACAGTTCATTCCTGTTGATTATGAGCTTGACCTACTGAAGAAAATGCAAAGTTTGAAGCAAGCAGGAAAATCTGTTCAGGAGTATACAGAGGAGTTCTATCGACTCCTCATCAGAACAGGCCATGCCGAAGCTGATAAGGAGAAAGTTGCCCGATACCTTAATGGGTTAAGGCCAAGCATTCAGGAGGAGTTGAATCTGGTTCGAATGAACAGTATTGAGGAGGCATACCAATTTGCCCTAAAAGTAGAGGAAAAGTTGAACAAGAAGTTTGAGAGCAGACAAAACGGAAGAGGTTGCGGTGGACGATCTGGTGGATGGTCATATGGTGGCCGAAATGAAGATCCGAAAAAGAAGGATGAGGCCAGTAGCAGTCAGAATCAGCGTGAAAATAATTCCAATCGCTTCCAGGATCAGAATAATAGAGATCAGAGAGGAAGAGGAAGAGGACAAGGTTCTGGAAGAGGTGGCTTCCGTGGAACATGTTTTCACTGTGGAGAAGAAGGTCATAGGGCATTTGAATGTCCTCAGCGCCAAGGCAGAACGGATAGGAGAAATGAAAGTCAGGCCAGAGTTGCACATGTAGATAAAGATGCCAGATCATCAAATTCTGAAGATGCTGAAAGAGGAGAAACGTTGATTAATAGAAGAGTCCTGTTGAGTGGTGAGAATGAACCTGAGCAAAGGAGAAGCCTGTTTCGCACCAGGTGCAAGTGTGAAAGTAAATGTTGTGATGTGATTATTGATAGTGGAAGCACTGACAATTTAGTGTCAGAAGAGATGGTGACAAAGTTGAAGCTCAAGAGACAGAAACACCCACATCCATATCGGATTGCCTGGGTACAGGATGACCACAAGGTCATGGTCAATGAACAATGCCTAGTGAAGTTCAAGATTGGCGGGTACCAAGATGAGGTATTGTGTGATATCATATCTATGGATGCATGTCATATGTTGTTGGGTAGACCATGGCAGTTTGACAAATGTGCTGTACATGATGGTCGTGCGAATACCTATTCCCTGACAAAGGATGGAGTACGACATAAGCTAAAACCATTGAAAGAGACTGAAGAAAAGGTATGTGGTAATGCAAGGATAACTTTTGTTGATGGAAGAAATTTCCTAGATGGTATGAAGCATGAGCATGTATGTTTTTCTTTAATTCCAAAAGCTGGTAAAGAGGAAGTAGAAGATGTTCCTGTAGAAGTTGCAGATTTGTTGAATGAGTTTCAGGATATTGTATCCGATAACGTGCTTGATGGATTACCACCAGTCAGGAAGATTAGTCATCAGATGGACTTGATCCCAGGAGCGAGTTTGCCGAATAAGGCAGCACACAGAATAACACCTGCAGAAAGTGAGGAGTTGAACAGACGAGTACATGAACTATTACAGAAAGGATTGATCCGTGAGAGTCTGAGTCCCTGTGCTGTACCAGCGGTATTAGCACCAAAGAAGAATGGAGAATGGAGGATGTGTACAGATTCTAGGGCAATAAACAAGATCACAATCAAGTATAGGTTTCCATTGCCAGGAATGGATGATATTATGGACTGTTTGAGTGGAGTTGTGTATTTCTCAAAGATAGATCTGAAGAGTGGATATCATCAGATTCGGATCAGAGAAAGAGATGAATGGAAGACTGCCTTCAAGACAAAGGAAGGACTATATGAGTGGTTAGTCATGCCTTTTGGGCTAACCAATGCGCCAAGCACTTTCATGCGGCTCATGAACGAGGTTTTGAAAGAATTTCTGGGTAAGTTTGTCATTGTTTACCTAGATGATATTTTGATCTTTAGTAAGACATTGGATGAGCATATGATGCATATTCGTATGGTATTTGAGAAGTTGAGAGAAGAGAAATTGTTGATTAATTTGAAGAAGTGCAGTTTTGTGAAGAAAGAGTTAGTGTATTTGGGATTTGTAGTTTCAGGAGAAGGTCTAAAAATGGACCCAGAGAAGGTACAGGCTATCCTTGAATGGCCTACGCCAAGGAGTGCTACTGAGGAATTTTATGCTATAGTTCAGGCATTAAAGAAGTGGAGACATTATCTGCTTCCTAAAGAGTTTGTTTTGTATACTGATCATCAAGCTTTGCAATATTTGAATAGTCAAGAAAAATTGAATCAAAGGCATTTGAAATGGGTTGAGTTTTTGCAGAGTTATACATTTGTTTTGAAACACAGGAGTGGAAAGTCTAATAGGGTTGCAGATGCTCTTAGCAGAAGGCAACTATTGCTGACAGAAATGCAGATTGAAGTGGTTGGGTTCAAAGAACTCAAGAATTTGTATCCAGAGGATCCTGATTTTGGTGAAGCTTGAAAAGCTTGTACAGAACCTGTTACTCTAGACAGGACGAAATGGTTGGATTTCATCATCCAAGATGATATGCTATTAAGAGGGAGTCAGTTGTGCATTCCACGAAGTTCTATGAGGGAGAATCTCATCAAGGAGAAGCACAGCGGAGGATTGGCTGGACATTTTGGTCGTGACAAAACCCTTTCTTTGGTTAGTGAGAATTACTATTGGCCACAGTTGCAGCAAGATGTGAAGAAGTTTGTACAGAGTTGCAGAGTATGTCAGATGGCGAAAGGAGTGAAGCAGAATACAGGGTTGTATCAGCCATTACCTATACCAGAGAAGCCTTGGGAGGATATCTGTATGGACTTTGTTCTTGGTTTACCGAGGACACAGCGAGGACACGATTCAATTTTTGTGGTAGTTGACAAATTCTCGAAGATGGCATGTTTCATTCCCTGCAAGAAGACTAATGATGTTGTTCATGTAGCAGAATTATTTTTCAGAGAAGTAGTGAGACTTCATGGTCTGCCAAAGACCATAGTTTCAGATTGGGACACTAAGTTTGTTGGATATTTCTGGCGAACATTGTGGAAGAAGTTGAAGACAGATTTGAAGTTCAGTTCATCACATCACCCGCAGACTGATGGACAGACAGAGGTGGTGAATAGGAGTTTGGAAAATCTGCTGAGATGTTTGGTTGGGGATAAGCCAACAGGATGGGATTTGATTTTACCACAGGCAGAATTTGCATACAATAATTCTGTCAATAGGAGCACTGGTAAATCACCATTCCAGATTGTATATGGAAGTAGTCCAAGAAATGCATCTGAATTGAGGAAGATAGGTAAAGGAGAAATAAGTAGTGCTGAAGCTGAGGATTTTGCAGAACACTTGAAGAACATCCATGGGGAGGTGAGGAAGCATATTACCAAGATAAACGCACAGTATAAGGCTAAGGCAGATGAGAAAAGGAGGTATAAGGAATTTCAGGTTGGTGATGAAGTCATGGTTCATTTGCGGAAGGAGCGGTTTCCAGTTGGTACATATAACAAGCTGAAAATGAAGAAGTTTGGGCCATGTAAGATACTGAAGAAACATGATTCAGGAAATGCATATGAGGTAGAATTGCCTACTGAGCTGAATATTTCACCAGTGTTTAACATTTCAGATTTGACAGAGTATCGTGAAGGAGGTGTTGAAGTTGAGGTTGTAGTAGCACAGTGGAGTATTCCAGCAACCAGTTCAGATATCAAGGAGATTGAAGACATACTGGATAGTCGTGTTGGCAGAAGCACAAGGAACAGGACATACGAAGAGTATTTGGTCAAATGGAAAGGACGACCTATTGAAGATTCATCTTGGCTAACAAAGGAGGAGGTTAACCATCTTAGTTTTCCTCTGCACACCTGAGTCGTGACAGGGTCACTTCTCAAATTACCCCGGGTGTCTGATGCAGGAGCATCCTGGGTGTAAGAGCAATCTTGCATCACCCAAAAATATTTCTATTTTTTTTGAATTCAATAAGGGCTATCTTGTGCAGAGCTGCTATTTGTGGAAATTTACTATTTTTGGTAATTTTCGTATGTGCTCAGAATGATCTGATTTCTTTCTTGGAGGTTCATTTTGGTCATATAAGTCTGCCAGTAAAGTTTCATTGCCAGATCAAGTGTATATTGGAAGATATTGAAGATTTTCGATATTGGCAGCAAGGTACAGAAACTTTGAACTCAGTTTTGAAAGTTTTAGAGGCCCCGGATGAGGTCGAAAATTTGGGTGAAGGGCACTTGCGCCGATCAAGCCTGTAGAGCGCTTCGTGGCATTTCCGAAATGGGGTTATAATAGCCGATCGGGTCAACTGGTGATGACTTATGGTCTTCGGAAGTTGGGTCACCCAAAATGGCGGAAAATAATTTTCTTCAAAATTTATGTTCGGATTTCAAAGGTTATCTTGAGCCGACTATGATGTAATAAAATGTAAAATAAAATAATTCTAAGTTTGGTCGGCCTTATTGGCTAAAATTCTGGAACCTTCCCAGGTGGTGGATAATTGCCTATATAAGGAAGGCTGTATTATTGTCTTAGGTAGTTCGGAATAGTTCTGGGTAGTAGATCTGGGTATTGATTCGAGGCTTTGTCCTACAGAATATTGTAAGGAATGCCCATGTGGCTTTGCATATTGTAATTCTGAAAGTTTGTAATTCCACATTTGTGGAGATAATAAAAAGCCAATTTTCTGTTCTTGCATATTGTTGTTGTTTCTCTATTTCTGTTATGTGTTTGTGGTATTAAGGGGAGCACCCTTCATCATACTCACAGATCTGACTATCATTTACACATCATGTAATCTCAACTTTATTATGACCTTCATAGGCTATTTACTTACAGATCTGACTATCATTTACGCATCATGTAATCTCAACTTTATTATTACACATAATGTCAGATGGAACTTCTTGCAGAAATCTCCTGGGCTTTTGATATTTAGCTACAACTTAGTTCGTCACTGTTCAAAATGGAATCAAAAGGCTTGTGGATCTAATGAAGAAACCAAACAAGGATTGTGTGGACAAACCTTTTCATAAATATACAGAACTTGATAAACCCAACAGCACTTTGACAGCCCTTTCTCTCTACTCTACAAAGTGGGAATTTCCTTTTGTATTCTACGACGTGCCCTATATATTTTTGCAACGTGGTAAAAGCAGTCATGAATCTGCTCTTGAATGCAATTTATTGTCTTTCAATGTTGTCTGTATGCTCTACAATGTGCCTTATTTCTTTCAACGTGTTCTGTATGCTTTTCTTACAAGCTTTGACTCCAAATTGATGGACTTGAAATTCCTTCTGGCTAAACTTAACCTTTGGAAACCTATTGCAACACTATTTTATCCAACAGTGTCAAATTTTATCCAGTTTTAGGCTTAATTTGGTACACACAAGTGCAACATTTTAATAACTCCAACCAGATGACTCTGAACACCCTTGTAGTGTAAAGATTTTGAGGCTGTGCAATGAAAGAGGAGCAAAACCACAATATGATTGTCAGCCAAAAACCATAAATCATGGAATGACTTGGTAAAACATGTTCAAAACGTTTTCATTTCTTAATCTAATCAATACTCTCCCTCACGCTTGAACTATTCCATTTTCTCTCAGTGAAAAATGAGGAAATCAAAGAATACTGCTAATAAGTGCCATGTCCTTGATTACCCACTCTGTGCACTTACCCATGGAGCAGGGCAGCCTAGTACCATGACACACAATCCTGGTATTAGGTGGTGAAAAAATGCACTTTGAACAGTACTGACACACAATCCTGAGATCAGGTGGTGAAAAAAATGCACTTTGAACTGGGCCAGTTTTACAGTGTTCACAAACTTTTTCTAACATTCTAAAATTGAAGAAATGATGGAGATGTTTGAAATCTTCCAGAAAAAGCCTTAAGTCTCGACTTGCTAACATTTTGAAAATTAAGTTATTGTAGTTTTGTGTCTATGATGGGATCTTATTGTGGCAGAATTTTTCTGCATATCAATTGCTCCTACACCTATTTTGTAGAACGTAGATGTTAGTGTCTTTTGTGAAGTGATAATCCCCATATTGCATTTTTGTATAGTGTGTCCCTGATATTTGTTAATTAATGAAGATGATATTAAATTACCATTTTTAGAAATGAGTATATGGAAGGTTTAGGTGATAAGTAATTTGATGGCTCTATTCTTAGGAATGTATGTTTTCATTTCTAATATGCAAGGTGAATTTAGGTTCATGACTTTTTTTTTTCTTTAATTCTCTATAGTTTTTAATTCTCTCTATTGTAATGACAAGTATTTTTACGTTCTTGCAGAATGTAGTTGAAATCATTGAAGTTGATGTGCTTGGTGAGGTTTTGGCAAGAATAATTAAAAAAGTAGATTCGGTATGTGTACAAGTGTCTCATGTTAATAGATTGTCTATTTTAAAAAAATAGAATACAAGTCTAGAATTTTGTCCATATATCACTTACTTCCCACCATACTCATTGTTTCATTTTGTGGTTTGTCTTCGAACTGTTTCTATGTTTGAGAATCTTTCGGCATCCTAAAGTTATTTTTCTAGATGCATTAGTGGATTTATCTATTAGTGCATTACCTATTTTTACTGCACAAGGGAAACTCTCACAGTGTTTTCAAATCCAATATTTATGTGTTATTTTATGGTGACTGATTTATTCTTGAATTGATAATGATTTGATGACAGGTTCACACACAATTCAAGCAGAAAATCTAAGCTCACAACCCCTCAATGCAAAATTCAATCTTGCTGTGAATTATCAGCACGAGTTGCTCTTGTGAATTTAGAGCAACAAAGGATGGTTCTGGTCAATTGTATTGATCAAGTAGCTTTGTAACATGTAAAAATACAATGTTTAATAAAAAAAGTTATTGGAAGGGGTTAAAAACCCCTTTCAAAGACCGAAAGGAATGGTTGTTGGCCATGCCATCCTTATAAGGTCATGATTTTTTTTGATAGCTTAAAGAATGGTCAATAGGCCAAGGCCATTCTTTAAGGTATGTCACTTGGGTCTTGCATTTTTTTTTGTTAGTTTAATTTTTATTTCAAAAGTTTATTTATTTTATAAATAAATTTATCAATTATCACTTGTTTAATTTTCATGACATAATTAAGAAGTCATTGCACAAAACTGATTCACAATGGACAAATCACATAAATCATAAATAATGAAAAATTGAATATTTTGACCTCTCATTGTCCACAATGAATAATCATAAATTACCCTCATAAAATAACATTTTAAACAATTGTACACTTCCATAATGAATGTAATTCACATCACAATCAAGTTCACCTCATTGCATAAAACTGATACCAATAAACAAATCACATAAATCACCTTGATGAATCATAAATCAATTTTATAGACAAATCACAATGGAAAATCATATGACATAAGACATCCCAATGAAAAATTGAATATGTTGACCTCTCATTGTGCAAAATGAATAATCATAAAATACCCCCATAAAACAATATTTAAAACAATTGTAAACTCACATCACAAAATAACTTGCATGTATTTAAAAGTATGTTAATTTTATAAACAAAATAAAATGAATGTGTGTCATGGTTGTCTTAGGTCCAACTAGGAGAGACCATGTTAGCTTCCACCTTCACATGGTTGGCCTCGTTAGTAGAGAATATTTAAATAAATGTTCTTGAAGCTAAGAGAAGCTTTATTGTAAATAACAAATTTTTGAAATTTAAGTTAGTACAAAGGTGAAACTTAAAAAAAAAATTAAAAAAATTGACTTGCATTTTCCTAGTTATTATAGTTATATATCATATAATTCAAGAATTCAAAATGAAAATATTAAAGATATTTTTTTATTAATAATCTTTTAATTACAACAACCTTTCTTAAAAGTTATATTTAAACTAAACAAAATGTGAATGTGTTGTGTTGCTAAGTGATGTTTTGTGCTTTGTCCAATTAGGAGAGACTTTGTTACCTTCCACCCTCTCATTTTTTATAATAACAACATAAACCAGGGTGTTGTTCCATTAATACAGAAAACCATTACCAACAAATAACTACCAGTACCAAAGCAAATAGAAACCCAAAATAGAGTTGTGCTAAGAAACCCAAAATAGGGTTTTTATAATGTGGTTGGCCTAATTTGTAAAAAAATATTTAAATAAATATTCTTGACTTGCATGAGATTATAAAAAATAAATATTAGGTCCACATCACGTGCATGAGATTATAAAAAACTAAATTAATAAATTGAGTTGCATTTTTAAGAGATAATTTTTATTATAGTTAGTTTTTGTAAGCTCATAAAAAATAATTTTAAAATTTGGTGCCAGTGTATTTATTTTTAGAATAGATAAATCATTATTGTACATTTTCTTACAACTCATTTTACATAAGTGAATGTTTTAGAATCTTTCTCATTACTGTGTTTTTTA
>BSBK01014602.1:0-2500 GCA_027943335.1 Chamaecyparis obtusa | reverse complement strand
ATATCCTTCCCTCTCACTTCCTTCGTTACATAATCACTTTTGGAGTATATTCTAAAGTCCTTGAATCCAAGCAAATGTAAGTCAATAACACCAAATATATCACTTATAAGTCTTGTGAATAGTCTTGGTGAGTTTAAGAGTCTTGGTGAGTTTAAGTGATATATATGGTGTTATTGACTTACATTTGCTTGGATTCACAAGATCTTGACATGAGTGGATGGGTGTGGATGGTGGGATGGGGGGTGTATTAGTCAATGTGATCTACTCGTGAAGACACAGTCTGGTGTTTATATTATTAAACTCTCTATTCGATGCAACATTGATAAGAAAAGCATTCATTGATTGGTATTATAAGTTTTGATCATTCCATGTACGGATTATATTATTTTGAAGTCTTAAAATCAAAGAATTTCAGTCCTTTTATGAGGGGTGTATTGGTGTAGGGCACCTAGGCCATTCAGTTTTGCTTTGGGACTTGATTTCTATATTTTGTTTTGCTTTGTAATAAAGGATGTCTTCTAAATTCCTAGACCATCCTATGGTTTGGTTTTAGTCCTTCTTGTGTGGAGGTGTGTATGGTCGAAGAAGACAATGTAATGAACTACCAAGCATTTTGTCATTTTGTTTTGAGTGTCTAGTGATATAAACCAAAGACTTTGACTTAGCCAAAAAATGTGCAAGTCTACATTAGTATGTTTCTTTTTATTGTAATTATAATTAGTATGAATGAACAAAATAATGAAAATGCAATATTTGTGATAATGCAATATTTGTCGAAATAGCATCGATGACTTCGGTCAATGTGCCTATGTGTCAATGTGGTGTTGGCCCATGCATGTTTGAAGATGTCATGCACAACAAGTAATCCTGGACGTCAATTTTGGGTTTACCCAAGTAGGAAAAAGGTATGGATACGTAATTATATTTTTGTTTAAAAATAATTTGACAACTAATCATTTTATGAAGAACTGATGTACATTTGGTATTGCAAGGAAATAGTGGATGTCAATACTTTCAGTGGGTCGATGAAACCACATTTACATCTACCCCCATCTACATCTATACCTAAAGTAGGAAATGAGTGCAACTTGTGCAAGGCTCAAGAGGCAGCTAGTGCCACCAAGATTGCTTCAATGGTGAAAGCAAAAATCAATTCTATGATGCCTTCTTTGTGTAGTTTGTACACTACTTTGTTGGGACCACATGCGTAAATGTGGTTAACAGAGGGCTATTGTCTACATAATTTTTTTTAGAATTTCAAGTAGATACGTTGGACATTTTGATAATTCCATAAAAATTTTTGTTTATGACTTCATTATGATTTTCAATATAAATTAAACAAAATTAAAAATTAACCTTATTATCGAGCTAATTATCGACGGATCCAGGTCCAGGCTAGAAAGATGTCTTCCCATTTTGTTGTGGATAGGTGTTTCATAAAACATACATACTTGTTCCACGTGCATTCTTGATTCAGAGTGGGAAAATCTTATTTTGGATGCGAGGGAGAGAAGCCAAACACATAAAGAACATGCACATAAACACGACAGCTGAGAAACATAAATGTAGATATCACAACAACTGAGAAACATAAATGTAGGCATCATGGTCACAATTTTTTGGAGACACAACATAATTGAATGATATACCCAGACGATGCAACACAACTATCACTCCTTCGATTTCAAGTTGACACTGCGGGATCCAAAAGCTATAGATAAAGAATAAATTTAGAGAGTGGAGGAGGGTCGTAATGACCAAAGTAATATAAGGTCCCTATATTATTTCAGTCATTATGGCCCTCCTCCTTCGCTCTCTAAATTTATTCTTTATCTATATGGGTTTTGTTTACTGCAGTGTCGACTTGGAACTAGAGGAGTAGTGGTTGTGTTGCATCGTCTGGGTATACCACTCAATTATGTTGTATTTCCAAAAAATTGTCACCATGATACCTACATTTATGTTTTTTAGCTGTTGTGCCCCAAGACCCCTTATGACCCTTTACAACCCTTTACGGTCCCTATGAATACATCTTAGAGGTCTTAAAATGTCGTAAAGGGTCATAAGAGGCTCCTAGGAGGGCCAGATGAGTTTCACCTTCATGTGGTTGGCCCTGTTAAGTAGAGAATGTTAAACTATTCTTGAAACAAAGAGAAGCTCAATAATTTAAGGAGAAGCTCTATACAACCTTCACAAATATCCCTTCTTTGGCCTCCACTCATACCTCTTCTCAAAATTTAGAAACTTTGGATACTGTTTCTCATCTATGCACAAAATGTGCTAGTGATCATTTGGTTAGTGCTTGATAACACATTTTACATCATACCTTTTTCTCCTTGTAGGTTTGGGATCATACAAGAGCATACTGATGGGATCATCAATGATGGAGAGTTATCATGATGGCAATGGTTGGAGTACCTTGTATTCAATAGATGTTGGCAAGCAATCCTTCTTAGTTGCTATTGTTTTAGATTAAAATACATTACCAACAACAACAACA
>BSBK01014601.1:0-68056 GCA_027943335.1 Chamaecyparis obtusa | reverse complement strand
GAAATAATCTTATTATTATTATTTTTAAATATATTTGTTGGGGATCTAATTTGATTGGCAAGAGCTTTTTGTGATAAAGCATGAGGTCTATATTTGTGAATCAACCCTTAATCAAACACATTGTGAATGATAGCATGTTCGAGGACGTCCATTTCTATTTTATTAAGTATGCTTAAAAATCAACTTCTGATTATAAATCATTTTTGAACAATTTTGTATAATTATTTTATGTTAATATTTGCAATATTTGAATTGTCTTCCTATATTTTTATTTTTTATGGATAATAATTAAATTTACCATGTAGGGCCCTATAAAATAGTAGGGTTTAGTGAACTGTTTTGATCAAGTATCTAATAAAAACAAGCGGCGATTGATGTAAGCATGTTTAGGGAATAAGATAAAACATTATTACTAGGAGAGGATTGAATGTGGTTGTCAACCAGTCTTGGCTCATATTAATCAATAGATTTAATTGAGTTTATTTTTTCAAATTTATAGTAAGATGATGTTGTGTGTGTGTGTGTGTGTATGTGTGTGTGTGTGTGTGTGAGAGAGAGAGAGAGAGAGAGAGAGAGAGAGAGAGAGAGAGAGAGAGAGAGAGAGAGGAGAGAGAGAGAGAGAGAGAGAGAGAGATGTTTTGATCCAATATCTAATAAAAATAAGTGGTACGTGATGTAAGCATGGTCAGGCCACGTTTGGTTAGTGGAATTGGGGCGGAATTGGGTGCACAACTTTCTCTTTTTGCCAAATCCACCATTTGGGATGCTAAACTATAATTCGGGTTTCGGAGATCAAATTCTGATTTAGGCACCAAAATTGGCAGCACTATCTTCCCACCCAATAGGTGGAATTAGAAATCATTTTCTAGGTTTTGGGTTTTTGTGAACCCCATATCAACATTTTATAAGCAAGTTCATTTCATATCCATTTCAGACTATCTTTTTTGTAAGTTGACCTGGTTGGTATTGGTGAGAAACATTGTTTGTCTCTGAAACTAAAATGTCTTTCATTGTCTTTGGCATCACCAAGCACAACCTTCACCTTTCTCGTCGTCGTCATTGTGCAACACAATGACAATGTAAGTAGGAAAACAATTCCCCTCTTGCTTTTATTAAATTTAAACCTTATCATATGGGTTCTTACTACTACTTGAAATCATATAGTTGTAGATACAATGTGTAGTCAAATTTAGATATTTTCCTATGTATTTTATCAGTCTAATAGGTGGGATGTTACCTTACATATATGAGCACTGCACATGTATACTTACATTTATATATATTCCAATCAATTTAGTGAGTTGTATATATATTTAATTGTTGATCACGGTTTGATAATTCTGACTTCCATATCAAATTCTCGATTACATTTTTGATAAACACATAAATTGGCAACCAAATGCAAAAGATGGATTGTCTCAGTCATCTTTCGGGTTAACCAAACGGTCCAAACTATCTTCCCAATACACAAAACCAGAATTTCAAAATCTTATTTTGAGATAATCAGGTTTTGAGTCAAATTCTAATTCCTCAACCAAATAGGGTCTTAGAGAATAAGATGAAACAATGTTCCTAGGAGAGTATTAAATGTAGTTGTCAACCAACCTCAACTCATATTCATCATGTTTGTTTCTAAATTTTATAATAAGATGATGGTGTGTGTGTGTGCGAGAGAGAGAGAGAGAGAGAGAGAGAGAGAGAGAGAGAGAGAGAGAGAGAGATCCATGTTTTGATGAAATATCTAATAAAAACACGTGGTAAGTGATGTAAGCATGCTCAGGGAATAAGATGAAACATTGTTC
Source organism: Chamaecyparis obtusa (assembly GCA_027943335.1). NCBI lineage: Eukaryota > Viridiplantae > Streptophyta > Pinopsida > Cupressales > Cupressaceae > Chamaecyparis > Chamaecyparis obtusa. The sequence continues at coordinate 66,254 of BSBK01014601.1, read as the reverse complement.
CTAGGAGAGTATGAAATGCAGTTGTCAACTAGCCCCAACTCATATTCATTGTATTTTTTTCTCAATTTTCTAGTAAGATGTGTGTGTGTGTGTGTGTGTGTGTGTGTGTGTGTGAGAGAGAGAGAGAGAGAGAGAGAGAGAGAGAGAGAGAGAGAGAGAGAGAGAGAGAGAGAGAGCCAATTTTGAATTCTTGATTTCATAAAGCTAGGTTGTCGATGATAATAAAGATGGAGAGAAAAAGATAGAGGGATATTTAGAGGGGGTGAGGAGGAGAGAGGAAAATAGATAAAGAGAGGTAGAAGAATACGTAAAGATAAAGAGATATAGAGATCAAGAAGGATAGATAGATAGATAGATAGAGTAGATCATTGACAATAATCTTTCTTGGTCATCGTTCTTTCACTATACACACAACTATTATTAATTCATAATATTTTTATTATATACATCCACTTTTTGTTGTCACTGGGCTTTTGGTTGACAAGAATCCATTAAAATAAAATGTATAATTCAGTGTTCTGGATGATCATATAGAGTATATAATTTTGAGTTGATTGATTCTGACTTTAATCTAATCTAGCATTTTGGCTATAATTGATACTTAGCATTTTCACTATTAATATTATAAAATAATATTTAGTATTCAAATATTAAATTATAATAATTTGATATACAAGTCAATAAAAAATTAATCAAAACCACTTCAACTAAAATAACAATTAACAAATTTCAATCCTTAAACAAATTATATACAAACGAAATATATTAAACATTAGAAATTACTTTTATAGAAGTACCCAAAACAAGAGTTAAAGGTAGAGACTTCTTTACCTAGAAATGTTGTACATGTTTACTTCTTTCTTTCTTTTTTTCTTAAAGTCTAGCATTAGCTTCCATGGCCTTACCAATAAAATATATTGGATTTTCTTTTTCTTTTTTTTCTAAGCATTTAGTGGGCATATCCCATAACGAACATTTTTTGTTCTCTTTTTATTTTTAAAGTATTTGATGGATCACACACAAATGTCTAAAATTGATTAAAATATCCATTAATTATGTTAGCCAAGTTTAGTAATTTTATCAACACATAGAGTTTATTGTTAAGATATAAAATTGGTATTTAAGTAAGGATAATAGTTGATTAAATTTCTTTGTTAAATAATAAGTTTAATTAACATCATTGCTCTTTGTGATGAATGGGTAATTAATAATAGTTAGAAATTTAACTCTCTATGCAGTTAAAAATGGTAATGTGTAATACCTAAATTGTTTAAAAAGTATAGTATACAATTTGATTTTTAATAAGGAATTCAAAATATTTATTAGTTTTTCTTTCTTTTTGTGGAAGTCATCTAATGACTTGACTCTAGATACTTTAGGAAAAACATCGAGTGAAATATTGTCATTTTCTTTTCCTTCCATCTTGACATTCAATGCAACCCTTTCTCAATACATATATTTGAAGCCGCCTCCTCCCACCCACAACTAGAATTCCCTAATTGAAAATCAATGTTTTTGGAATAGATTGAAAGTTAGCTAAAATAAACTTATTTTTACCGCATGTAAGAAATTTCATTACAATTACCGCAAGATAGTATATGTGTGGTGTTTTTTTACTATGTTTAAGAAAACTTAGTGTTATAGCGTGTGATCTATTTTTTGGTATACGTGAAAAAACTCAATGTTTAAGAACATGATATCACAAAAATGTGTGGTCTCTTCTCTACTATGGTTTAAAATAACTCCTTTTTGTCAAAAGAATATCATAAAAATAACAGTAATTCTGATTTTCTTTGGTAGCACATGATTCAAAGTTAGTTACCTGAAAAACCTATTTTTATTTATAGTAGTACATTTTATTTGGTAGCATAGGACTGAAAGTTATGTTGAAAAGCCTATTTTTAATGATATTAAGCTATTTCTTTCCTAATTATTATTAAATTATTTGTATTCTAATTTTATAGTACATGTATATATAGTTTTAATATAAATTATTTTCCAAAAAGCCTAAGTAAATAAAGTGTGGGTTTTAGTTGCTTCCATGGATTCATAGTTGTGTTTATGGTAGATGCGTAGGGGGGTGAGTTTTGAAATATGTGAATTGATAAATTAAATAAAGTGTGGTTTTTGGTTGTTTCCATGGATTCATAGTTGTGTTTATGGTAGTTGCACAAGGGGATGGGTCCTAATGAAGAACTTTAGCTATTCCGTGAGATGGAAGAGAGCGAAATCAGAATTCCTTGACCTTAAAATCATGGGATATCTTCCTTAGCCCAAAACACCCACCAACGAAGAAGACAACAGTCTCAATTAAGTGCCTCATAATTGACGAGAGGACCTGCAAAAACTTAGTTTTTCCTAGGATTTTTCTCATTCGAGCACCTACAGTGAAGTGAGTTGAGATGAACATTATTCAACTATCCTTAAAACTCAAATCATGTTCAAAATATTTTTAGTAGAAAATGGGCATAGTTTTTGCACATATAAAACAGTAAAGATGAAATTACCCTAACAAATGTTTTATTGTATACAAAAAAATTTATGACAAAATTTTCCACATCACCAATACAGTGACATCATTTAACATACATAACACTATCAACGTAACCCTTGCACCCTTCAAAGGTGCAAGTGCTAGTATAGTAAAACATAAATTACCTTCTTATGCAAGATTAGGGTTTTTCTCTCGTATGTCGTCCCACCTCCTTAATCTGCACTTCTCTGGTTTGCATTTTCTTTTTCTTTCCAAACTTAGTTGAAACTTCCTCATTTAAATGCAAATCAGCTCATTCAAGGGCTAGGGTCTATTCAACCATTGAAACTTAAATTTTGTCAAGGAGAATTAAAAAAATTAAGAGAGTTCAATAGTTTATTTAGGTTTTAATTTTCATAGTTTGATGTGTGAGTCAAATATATGTGCTTCAATATAGAATTATATGTATGCTCATTAATTTATCAATATATACACTAAAGATTTAGCATTAAGACATAAAAATATAATAATTTGATTATATTTTTGTTTTAACTATGATAAATAAATAATGTAAACACAATCAAGTTATTATACTAAAGAGATGGTTTCATTCTTTCTAACCAAGTCATTTTCAATCATCTATATATAGATTGTGACAACAATATATTTGTTATTTGATTTGTATAAAATTTTGAAACTAATACAACATATTACAATTGATTAGAGAATGATATGCTAGTTAAAATTGACATAATAGGTCACTTTGTTGTATGCATCTTATTGGCTTCATAATTAATATTTATTTGTGGTTTTTTTATCTGATAAGTGTGAGGCCTAAGTAGAACACCTATTAGTCAATCTAAAATATTAAACTTATCATTAGAATATGGCATTTAAATAGTGTTTATTTGTTAGGCCATGTGATGTAATGGGGTAACATCATGTTAGAAAAAGTTATTATTGTTATTTTAAGTGAATTTTTAGCAAAATATGTTATATTTATATTTATTAAAAATTAATAGAAATGAAATATGACTAATGATCATGTAATTCTTATGGCTTGTGTTGGTGAAGAATAATTAAGTTGAATATATGATGTTTTATCTTGGTAATTAAGCGTGACTAAGTTAGAAATTTGTTGAGTTATATATACTCAATATAGCTTTGACTATAATAATAGATAGTTTCTATTATTGTCACTAACAAAATGATTATATATAGGAGGGATAATACAATATCCCTTTATGTTGGTTTGTCTTATTGGACTTGACCCATGATGACATGTTACACATTTTAGGTTAATTAAAATGCATTCTAGATCACAGAGTAATCTTTTGATGACATGGTTTTTGGAATTTATTTTATGGGTGTAGGTACTTAGGATGTTAATTGAGAATTCATATCATTTAAAGATGTTAAATTGAAGAGAATTATTTAAAATGAAACTAATATTGTAAACATGTTTCCTACACTAATATTTTAGAGGAGAATGTACAAAAAATATGATCTACAAAATTTTGATGAAAGAAATAAGATAGAGATATTGCAGGTCCAAATAATAGAAATTTATCCTAGGAAAACACTTGTTGGAAAAAAATTAAGTAGGAAAATTATTAATGTCTTATATATTATAAATAGCAATGTGATTGCAATACAATCTACTAACATTAACCCTTTGTATCATCATGTCTAGATATTTTTAGGCAACATAATTTAGTTATTGCAAACACATTTTGGAAACTTCATCTTAAGCACCAAAAAAATAGGAAAAGAAATCTATGAAGACATGAGTGGTGAACCACATACCATGGACCAAAACCATGACCCATAAATGTTGGGGCATTGGTACTAGCCAAACAATGGGCCCAGGCCCACAAGGAGGGGTACCCCCTCACCTTGCAACTCCTCGTACTCATGTATCAAGAGTCACATTTTATTAACAATACCTTTTTTTATTACTGTAAGATTGAAACACCATTTTTCTAACAATTATTAGTTGTCCTAATCCACTCCTAAATTTGGAAACTACACTTTAGCTCTAATATCTCTATTCGAGTATGTTGTATGTTGCATCTTTTAGCACATGCCATAAATAAGTCAACATGTCAAGTCAACAATGTAACTCCTCTGTTTTATGATCTAAATTTCAAAAGAATCATTATTAGTTCTCTTATATATCTTACAATGTCATAAGTATTTTTATACATCTTTATAACATTAAATAGTCTTACAAATTTTTACAAACATTATATATTATATTAGATATGGAAAATGTTATCATTTTGAACACACTTTTCAATGTGAATTTACAAATAATTAGTAAATAAATGATAAATTGAACATTAGAATGACAGGGTATATGACACATCTAGAGTTATGATATGTTTAGGTTCATAATCTTACCCTACTTGTGCTGTAATGTACTATCTATAATAACTTTTGTACAATAGTCAAAAGGTTGAACTAGTCCTCCTTTGTTGAATTTTTAACTACCGTGAGTCTGTTTGTATTCATATGGTTTGATGGTGGACCTTAGAGTTAATTTTATAATATCCTACAGTCTATCTTAAACTTGTAGATATTAATCTTTCTCAGTTGTAAGTCATCATTGAAATTTAAATGATGGAATGAAAGGTTATCTTCAATAAAATGAGCATTCTCTCACAGAGTCGCATAATACCACCAACTTATGAAGATACAATCGGTATTAATGAGTTCATTTAATAAGCTTCACTGGTATTTCTTGGTGTGCTTGGTATGTCATATTTGTTCACCTTGGATTTCATGGGGCTTTCTCTTCTTGTTTTAGAGTTGTGGTTTGCATATTGCAAGGATGGTAACAAATGCAACATCCTATCATGCTATTTTATAAGAATGTTGTTGCATAGGATATGTTCGAAGATTTTCATGGAGTCTTTGATTTTTTTTCGTAGAGGAATTGTTAGGGTCTGAACTTAGAGAAGAAAAGATGGAAGAGCGAACTAAACTCAATCACCTTCGCCACACATTAGCCTCAAATCTTAAAGCAAAGCTAAATTTTCGTCATTCCTTATTATGAAATTAATAAGAACAGATGTTTTTGATAAGTTCTCTTTCCAGTTCCAATGTTTAAGTTTGGAAATGGTTACGAAGTACTCAAGCAGAGCAAAACCTACTAGTTCAAATGCACTGTAAAAATCAAAATATTGAATTTTTTTTCAAATTTGCGAAAATACAACAATTTTTTTTGCAGATTTTTTATTGTTTTTTATTATAAACCTTTCCAATCATAAAGAATTCATCTTGAAAATTTCATAAAATTCCACTATGTTTTTCGAATTTCCAAAAAAAATCAACGGTGCCTGTCAGAGAATAGCTGCGTCCCTAGTTTTATATGCAAGTCATGTATCCATAGTTGAACATAGGAGTTGAGTTGTTTGTTCATTGAATGCTTTGAATGTTTATATTTGTGCTATTGAAGCAAAACCTATAGCTATTTTTTCTTCATTATGCGGGCATTTTCTTATTTGAAATGAAAGAGCTGATTTTGTAATCTATTGGGTTATAACATAGTAGAGGGCATGCAAGACTATAACATCTTTTAAATTTTGCTGTAATTTTTCCTACACAGTTGCTGAATTCAAATCTATTTGTGAACAGTTTGTAACTGGATGCAACTATCCTTGATACAAAATATACTTTTGAAAATGTGAAAAACACCGCAAATTTTTAAGAAATTTTAAAGTTTATTCTTCGTGATCTACATTCTCTATTGTAAATCCACAAACAATCTGCTTAAAAAATAATGTGTTTTAGACATTTTGTAGATTTTCTTAAAAAAAATCTTTGCAAATTAGCTAGCAGTAGCTCCTTTCAACTTGCATGTACTGGACGGTACAATCGACAACAGATTATCTTGTCATTATTTCAACTGACATTTCTTCACATTCACGTTTCCTTGAAATAGTCATTGCCTGTAAGCGTGTGAATGTTGTCAATAGCCGTTGGGTCTTTTCCGCCAAATGTTTTTGACTTTGTTCTCTATTTTTTGGGGGGTGTATATAGCAAAGGCAACGTCTAAACAGCCTAGTAAAACGTATATCTTAGCAAGGGGGAGGGACACTTAGTGTTTTTTTCAAACTCTCCAAATATATTTTAAGTTTTAGTTTCCTGGATAGCCATTACCTATAGAAAAGCCACAGACATGCATACCTTGAACAGTTCTGGTCCATTCATCACATGCCAATTTTTCATGTAGTAGTCAAATTTGAACTTTTTGCCTTTGTATTTTTTCCGTCAGTTTGTAGTTGATAGTCTTGAGGCTAACCTAAGTTTATAAATTTGGTTTTTTTTAACTGCAATTCCATTGAATTCGTTAAAGAGGTTCAAATAATTTATGAACATGTACATTCACTCTAAACTCTCTAGAATTAATCTACACCTTACAATATTTTCTTATTTCACTTCTTTATCTGTTGTTCCATTTTACAATGTAAACATAGGCGAGTGAAGTATTTCTCGTTGCAGGTTTCAATGCATTTAATGAGTATCCGTATTACTATTACTACTAGTATCACTTCCTTACATGTTCTTCCATTTTACAATGCAACTATAAAGTATTTCTTGTTGCAGGTTTCAATTATGTATTTAATGAGTATCGGTATCACTATTACTATTATTTACATTTGGTGTACATATTAAAAACTTTTAGGTTAAATTCTACTTGCAACTAGGTTTGTCCAAACTTTAATGTTTTCCATAACGACAATAAATATTTAAATTGAGTAATTTTTTAGTATCAGTTTACATCATTTTACTTGATATTTGAAAAAGATTAGAAACTAACTTAACCATATACATATTTTGTGTTGCAGATTTTGGTGTTTCAATTAACAAAACTGCTTAACATTGTACATCTAATATTGATACGCATTTTCATTTGCTTGCTACACTTTAGATTTTGTATTTTTTAAGCATGTTTTGGATTTCAAATTTGTGAGACTTAAATGCGTGTTTAATTTAGTTACATAGCTTACAGTGCGCATGCATTTTAAAAACTGTCATTCTTCCGTATGATGTATAAATCTATATTGGAGAAGCCAATTTTCCTATATAAATAGATTTTTCAAATTTAAGATAGATGAACCCACACCAGCCTTTTTAAAAGAAAAACAATAAGAAATATTGAAGGATCCTGTGTGTAGATTTCTCAAATTGAAGATAGATGAACCCACACTAGCCTTTCAAAAGAATAATAAGATATATTGAATGATTAATAAGAACGCCTTTTCCATTCATTCCACCTTTCTTTATAAATTATTTACTTGATCATAACATTCTACTTCATCAATTAGCTTTCATAAGGCAAGTCTCTTGTACTCCATGGCAGCCTTTGAAATATGGGAGCCTGCATGCAAGAATCTGACACAGGCTTGAAACAACGTTTTGGGCACTAAATTGATTCGCACCCCAAAGCCCATGTCCACGATGGAAGGGAGGAATGAGGTTATCGACAAACTTTTGATCATGTTCAAAGTGCAATTTTGATACTGTGAAAAATCTATTGTAGTCACTGATTATTAATCTCATATCGTATAAAGATTATTTAACTGCTGAAAATTAGTTCACTGCTAATATTGAAAAATAACACAACTGTAACTTCATCAAATAAAAATACGGAAAGAAACATGCAACACAATTAACACAATATTTTCAGACAAATTGTCCCTGGAAAAACTCTGGAGGAAAAACCAGTACTATAGATGAGAAATATATTAATCTTCAGCAAATTAAGAGATACAAAAAACTCCTTGCCTCTTACTGGCAGAGAAATCAAGTGTCTGTGGAGTCTAGCATAATTCCAAATTCCAAATGCTGCCCACCAGAATGAATAAAAGACGAGGAGTTAAATTGAAGAGTTGAAATTGAAAGCAAATCAATTTTGGGACTTGAATTGATAATTAATTAAATATTAAATATTACATTTAATATTTGATTATTAAAATCTTGAAAATCGGAATTGAAAATAAATCTTTAGACTCGAATTGCCAATTAATTATTTAATACTTGATTATTAAAATCTTAAAAATTGAAAAATTGGAAATAAAAATGAGTTTTAGATTTTAAATCTGAATATTAATTAAATATTGATTCTAATTGATATTTGATTAATTAATTAAAAAATAAAAAATAAAAATGATAAAATGTAAAATTGATCAAAAATTTGCAAAATGGACAATAAATCTCTGTTAAATTTTTTTTGGAAAATTGTTAATTATTGTAATTCTTCCAATAATTAAATCAAAAAATCAAGAGAAAAGGGCAAATTGATGGAAAATTCAAAAATTGAAAAATAAATTGATTTTTTGAGTTGTAAGGGAAAATTAAATATTGAGATTTATTTTCAATATTTAATTTTAGGTTGAAAAAAAAATAGAAAAACAATTCGAAAGTGAAATAACTTCCTCATGAAGTCATAACTCCGAAATTAGCAACCTTCTAAAAGCGAGGGAAAAGTATGACAAGTGACATTTCCTGTGAAAGAATCTGCGTCCAAATTAGAAACCCAGAGGAAAAGCAAAGCAGCTTCTTAAAACCAGCATGCAGTCATTAAAGCGGTTTTTTTTTCAGATTGAAGTCTATATAAGAAAACCTCCATCATTTCATTCTTACACAGAGTTTGAAGAACAAGTTGAGAGAAAGGTTTTGAAGATTGAAGAAAATTTGTGAGAGTTTTTGTTTTAGAAAAAGGGAAAATCTTGAAGAGAAAAGTGTTTCTTGAAAAGCATGAAGTTACGTTCTAGTTGGGAATTCAGAAGAAGTGGCAATAAGTTGAGAAACTTGTGAAAAGACATAAAGTTCTAGAGGAGAGAGAAAGTTCTATCCTAGAAGAATTGGGGGATTTTTGATAAATTTCCAAATTTTCTCCTTTATGGAGAAATTGTGTATGCTTTTCTACTTTTTTCTTGCAAGTTCTTATGTTCATTTTAATTTATGTTTTCTAGGAATGGCGGAACCCTGAGGGACGAGTGTGACCAAGAAGCAATTGATGAAGAACTAGCAAAATTTTTTATCTCGAGTCCAAGATTGTTCCAAAGTGGGCAGAAGTTGGAGACACAAATCTCGGCTGCTTAGATATGAACAAATTTAATCGGAGAATGTTTGGATATAAGGATCATCAACCAACACATTTGGCCACTCGGATTGTGAACAGTGGGATTGTGGTTGCAGCTGGCTTTCTTCCAACTTTTCAACATACAGAGTTGACCATGGAATGCGCTAGACACTACAATTATGGAGACAAAACAATCAGAGATCCTAATGGGAAAATTGTAGCAGATCTATCTCCACCAGCTATCTCAAAAGCATTTGAAATCCTTACACTTCGGAATATGGTTCTAAAATCAAAAGAACAAGCCTAGAGTTTTCCCTGCTAGGGTTCAGCATTGTGAGACCGTCATAAACAAAAAGTGGTTGAAAAAGACTAGATCCCACCATTCCAAGTTGCCCAAGGAGTTAGTATGGCTCGACCTTCAGCGGGAATATAACGATCTAGTCATGATGTTGAGTCAAATTTTTGAGATTTTGTAGTCTTATCAATTTGAATCATGGATGTGGTATTACATTGAACAAGTAGCCGAAGGATTCAACAATATGGATTGGGTTGGACTAATCAGTGACAACCTGAGTAAGCAGCTGATGAACTTAGAGTAGTCGAGAAAGTTTTATATGAGCTTTTATGTCATATACATGATGGCACAAAATACAAGGTATGATGGACTGAAGCTTCTAGGTAGATTAATGCATATTGGACGTGTAGTGGCCATTCATTTCACCCCTCTTTCTAGATGGACATGCATAGTGGGCATTTATTACCCACTAAGATGGTTAATTCCTCTTGATTGGTCAATATGTACCCTTGCATTAATATAGTCTTCTTTCTTGCCTTAACCCTAATTAGGGCTCAGGTGGCAAAATTTGGGTCATCGGTTATTGTTTCAAATCGGGCCACCCATTGTATTTGAGGACCTATATAAAGGTCTCACTTTTCATTTGGAAGGGAGCAAATTTTATGATTGTTACTAAGAGCTACCAAGATAAAAGAGTTTTCATTGTTGGTTTCATGGTGATTGCTTGATATATTTTGGTACTTGCTTGGTTCATTATTCCCTCATTTAGATTAAATTGTTCAGATAAAGTGTTGTGATCTCAATGGAGAATGCAATGGTGTTTTGATGAATTCCTTAGTTCATACTTTTGACGGTTTGTTGATTGTAAGTCATCATGCAAAGTTAGCCTAAACCTTACTCTTATGTATGCTTAACTTCTATCATTCGACGTGCATTGTTCATTTTGATGGAGTTCGTCTGATATGAAAATCATTTGCATAACCACTTGAAGATTGCACCAGCTCTTGCATAGTTGTAGTTTATCTTGGTGAAGCGGAGCTCGTTTATTCGGGAATTTGTCAATCAAAGCAATGTTCATTGTTGTCACTACCCTTGGGATTAGATTAGAATTTTTGAACCCTTTCCCCTTTGCTCTCTGCATATTTTGAAAAACCCAAAAAATAGTACTCTATTGCCAAATCTTGTGATTGCTCCCATCCAATGTGATTTGAAATCAATTTCAATATGCAAACGTAAGGCCCCTTGTGATTAACAACAAATCACATTAACCATTGAGCTTATCCATGATCAAGATCCGACACGAAAGGAACATTGAGTCTGTTGTGTGATCTTTTGCAATCTTAGCACAAACAATTTTGGTCAAGAGAGGATAAGATACCTTGGTATTTGCCCTTAAATTTGTAGTGAATAGAAGCTGCATTTTGAAAGGGAGGGGATGCCATCTTCTTATTCTCATTAAATGGAGGTGTTGCATGAATGGATGAATAAAGGATTTTAATGACGTCCACGAGATTGATCAATCTAAGGAACCACAGATTCACAGCCTTAAGTTATCTCCATATTCCTTTCCATGTCTGACCTCCTACTATGGATCTTGACAATCAAACTAGCAGTTTGGTTGATCATATCCTCCTCATATAAACTGTGCATGTTGTCGACCTTCAAGATGATTTCAACATTGAAATTATATTTTCCATGATCAATGTCAGTTTGTACGGATTGAACAAAATTATTTTCCCAAGGAAATAAATAATCATTTAAAGGCGTGAAACATTAATTTCAACTACAGATAATTACTGGCAAGTTTACCCCTAAATATCTCTTCCAAGTAATGATAGTATCTTTGTCACTAGAGAGAGAATAAAGAGAATCAGTACCTCCATTGCTCCGACATTGGTATACAAAGGAAACAATCCATTTCTTCTGCAGGGGGGAGGGTAATTATAGTTGGGTGGGAGGCAATAGTTGGGTAAAGATCCTGTCCTAATGAAATGACTACTCAGGTACACTGCACTTATGAGTTCGAGGCCCATAACTTTGTAATATCAAGAATTCCATTCTGAGCAGAATGATCAGTAATAATGGAATAAGAGAGTAAACCTGTAATTTAATTAAATTTGTAATAATGAGCTTAGTGTTCTCATAACAAAAAAGGAGATTTGTGATATAAAACAAGTTAAGATAGTCTGCTAAAGCAAGTTAGTTGTCTTATGAGTTGAACATATTTAAAGAGGACAAATATAAATCGCTGGGTCACAACTGGTAAATAGATAGAAACTGAACACAAATTTCAGAAAAGTCCCTAAATCTCTGTTAAACTAAGAATTAAAATTGTCACCCACAATTGGGGTTACATTGCTAACAGAGTTTTAGCGAATCTCAACATCATAAACATATCTCCAGAAACGATAAATTTACAGTTCATCATTTTTCCTGGAACTTGGACTGAATAAGCAAGATAAAAGAATTTCAGCTAAGGATAATGATATCCATAAAATCAGGCAACCTGTAAACGATATACATAAAATAAAAGCTCTAATAACAAAATAATAATATTTGAAATTCACACAGCAGAAGATCAATTAATTACTTGAAAATGCATTCTGATAATATATGACTGGATTATAAAGACTAGTTTCTTTTCCTCTTTAACTTACACACCGAATCATATACATTGGTTCATTTTTAAATGAAAAGACATCGTAAACAAAAATGTTGGAATAAGAGGTAGGCTTCAACTAAACTCTCCAAATATATAGTTTCAGTGTACCTCTATTTCCACAACAGTGATCCGACACCAGAGGATGGTCAGGCTATCTTAATAGAAAGTTGTGGAGCAAGAAATTGATTGCATATGCAATTCAAATATTGCACAACTTCAAGATTTCTGACCAAAATTCATGAAGGATTTCCAGTACATCATAAGGCTGTTACCTTGGTTTCTACTCAACCATTTACACGATGACCAAACAGACAGAATGATGCATTTACATTATAATTCACTGGTTTCTTATAATCTTCTTTCTGAGTGTTGGTAGTTTGATCATTCTGGGTCAAAGGATAAGCAAGTGAGAGAGAAAGAGATGAACCATTTTCAGATCCCTGTACAGGGATGTTCCTTATAGGATTAGAACACGCTCTTCCTCCTAAATCAAGCTCAAGATTGGGCATATTCAAATCCAATCGTTCCCATTTTTCTTCAGTTGAAGAAATAAGTCGACTAGTTGAAGATGACTCAGAAGAGCTCTGTTTAGAGCCAAACTGGCTTGGCCACTGTTCAGACTGCTTATTAGATAATCTGTGATTTCTTCTCATATCATCAGAAAATGGGAAAAACACCCTCTCTGTCAATTGACAATATTGTGGAAGGTGAAGATGACCCACTGGATCTTCCTGTTGAATATGCTGTTGAACAGAGGTTCCACTGAACTCAACTGCAGACTCAAAATCAGCCGCCTGATTTAAATCAGCAATAGGATAAGATTGCCGAGATGACATTTTCTGCTCTGCAAGATTCAAGTCGCCCACATCTTGTTTTTTACCATTTTCTTGACCTTCCACATCATTGTAACTCTTCTTCAATTTTCTCCGACCTTGTTTTCCATCCACTGCAATATTTTTTAACTTTTCATGAGATGACCCATCAAATTCAGGAACCATCTCAGGAGCTTGCCATCTTAATGGTTGCTTGACATGGTCCCAGTTAGGGGAATGAGTTTGAGAATATTCAAAATCATTGTTAAAGATTTTCTTTGTTGGAGAGTGTGACTGAAATCCTATTTGTGGCGGTGAATGAGAACGTGAAGGACAAAGGCGTTTCCTATGTTGCATCCTATCCTTTTGATACTTTGGTTCACAGTTACTATAATCTTCTTCTCTAGTTATTGAAGGGCTCTTGTCTGTCTCTCTTTCGTTTGCAACAACAGAATTCTCTCTGTACTTTTCCCATGGTCTCCACCCCTGATCCATTTCACCATCCCTGCTACTCAACCTTGCAGATTCTACTTCCTTTGCTGTCTCCATTTGTCTGCCACATTTAGCATCTCTTGGCCTTTTCCTTCCCTTATCAACACTTGTCTGTTGACAAAGCGAATCAGACTGAATACAAGGAGTACTGAAAGTATCACAAGAGTAAGCTTTCCTTTCTGTAGAACGAAGAGTTATGGTTGACGAAGCAGATGGTGTATGTCTCAAACTGTTTGGTTTTGTCCTCTCTGTTTGAATAATGTGTGAGCTTGACATCTCTCCAAATTTTCCTGATGCAACTAGTCCAGCCTCTGGAGGTATTTTTTCCTGCAAAATTCTCTTATAGATGATCAGATGGTTCTCAAATACTAAAATAGTTGCAAGAGAAAATCAATGTCAATCTTATTTAACATGGCAGTAAAAACAAATCTTAGTGACCCAACTAACAGAGAAGCTATTAATCATTAACTACTCCACGCATGCACCACAGTATGCTTTTATACCAAATATTTAAACAAATAAATGCGGTCAAATATCAACAATCTTATTTCATATTTGCAAACAATGAAAACTGAATTTTGTATTCAGTTACTAAGTGACAGCATAAGACTTGACACTGGGTAGCACAAGAAATAATTAGATATTGGACACACTATTTCACATTTTCACACAATAAAACATACATTTGCGGTAAATAACAAAGGAAATACTTTCTTAATGATTTAACAAATTATTAAATTAATTATTGATTAACAACTCCAAATGACATGAATGAAATAAGCCTAAATAAAGAACAAAAAGCTGTACGATCCTGACATACATGGAATGGTTTCAATAGAGAAGAAAGTCATTCATCTGCTTTGAGTGAACATCATGTACAGAATGTTCAGACTTCAGACTAATAAAAACTTTAACAGACACGAGTGAATATAATTTCTCTTTTTTATTCTTTTCAACTTTTTAGTAATTTGTTCCAACAATTAACACATTTAAATAGCGATATAGAGTATAGTCAACAAGATTTATCTCCAGCTCCAGATAACGAGCCCATACCAAGAAAAAACTAAATAGACAGAAAATTCCGAAGTGGAAACCTAGCTTACAATCAATATACCTAAGGGACCACGTACACTTTGACATCTCAAAGGCGTATATACAAATGGAAGCATTGTTTCCAGGCCATTCAAGCCCTATTCAGGCAGTCCCTGTTATGACCGTATTATGTTTTCTTGTAGCCATGACTACCAGTCGTCCAAACCTCACTAGCTTTTACTGCATTTAATGATGATTTGATGCAAATATTTTACTTTGCAGAGATGCACCTCTTATCCCTATTCATCTTTATCATATAACAAATTACACGGTCTCTGGTTTCACAAAATAATCAAAACTAGATTGTACCCACAAGATTTTTTAAACCTAGTTGAAATATTATGAACATGGTACCAAGAAAATGACTATGTACAAAGAAACTTTGTTTGGGTGACTCCACTGATAATTCAACCACATCCAATAACTAGCAATGCCAAGAAAATTCCCCTGAGAGATCAACTGCATCTTTTACTTCAAATTATAAAGACCACATTGTCAAACACCCTTTGGAAAGATCAAATATTTCCTTAGTGTAAATGTTTCTGCAGAAAGCATCTAAATAGGATGTGTAAAAGAGTAGATAAGTATGCAAAAAATTAGGTTTACATCAAAATTCCACCAGAGAGTTTGGCTTGTAACGAATTCTAACACTTGCATTTGCAAAGGTCTAAGAAAGACCAACTTTACATGCATCGAAATGATTAATGACAATTTCGAACATGATGCATGGATCATTTTTCTTTTCTTGACCTATGGCCTATTCATAACTGTTTATCTTCAAAATTAATTTGTGCAAAGAACAAAATTGATCAAGTTTCAGTAAGAACTTCATAATGAAGCTGGCATGAGAAAGTTGAACTGGAAGCTTCACAGTCAGCAACATTTGGAATCAGAACTAACATCATGTAATGTCATGGCACCCGCCAGATTTTAGTGTAAATGCCACAAGGTTTGAGTTTTGGAGGGAAGGAGATTAACAGAACTAATACAAACATCTCTATGGACTCCTATTTTTGATTCATTCAAAAGCTATTTGTTAAGCTTTAACTAAAATAGAAGATAAAGAATCTTTGGGAATGTGTTGGGCATATCTTTTCAATAAGCTTAGGATATTCGTATGAATTACAACCAAGAAGATGTGTCCTTTTTCTATCTTCGGGTGGCTTATAATCTTACTATGTAGTATATAGGGAACAACAGGATGTGGAACACTAGATACAGGAGTGATAATCACAAAGGAAATGACATACAAAGTACATTGTATTCCAAAGATACCATACTCATTCCAAAATCATAAAGTTATTTTAAAATTTAATGTCTTTTCTTGAGGAAATAGTTTACTAATCAACTCACCATTTTGAAGAAAACATTTCTGTGTTTCAGCTGTTTATATGCTACAAAATGTACAGTCCCAAAGAATGCAAAGCCTCATTAGTTACAATTCAGAGTGATATAAGATAATAAATTTATTTGATGATATTTTGTTCTTTGCAAGTCTACATTTCCCTTGTGCATGTGTAATTACTATGTTAGGTTTAAGAGGAAATGTACCTCAAAAAAGTTACCATCTCTTGCATTTTGAAGCATCTGCATTGTACTAATTTCAAGTCCAGCTGACAAATCAGGGCTACTTAATCTATTAGATTGTGGGATTTTTGAAGATGGCTGCTCATTAGATTCAAATGATGATCCCATCAAATGCTTCTTGATTGATAACTGTTCTGTATCCTTCTTGTCAATCTTCAGAGTGCTGTTGAATTTAGTATATTCGTCATCAGGTGAATTTGGTATATTAGAATCATACAGATTTCCATTTGGTCCCTCATCCTGAGAAGAAGTCGATACAAGTATTTGGGCCCCAGTAACTCTAAGGGTACCTTCTGTTGCATTTGAATCTCCATCTACAACCCTGTCAGTATCCATCTCCTCTAACTCAAAAGATCCAAACAAAGATGAAGAAAGACGAGCGACCCGAGATCCATTTACATTCAAATGACTTGAACCTGAAGGCTCTCCTTTTGCTAATTCTCCCTGAATACTTTCGTTCATACATGTAGATGTTTCAATGCAAGTTGACTTCCTTTCCCTGAAAACCCCCCACAGAAACAGAAGTCTATTCCAACCTGCAGACAAGATGTCAATATCATGAGAGGCCTTAGCTCTAGACTGTTTTAAGGACAAAATGATAGTCTAAAACATCCCATAAATTTCAGTGGCCGGAGTTAATATCAGATAGGTTTTGTAACTTACGCTGGGATTGTTCTGCAAGCTGATTGGAGGAAAAAACCAAAAGCTCCGCGCCATCACAGTTTCCTCTAAGAGCCAAGTCCTTGTTAAGCATATGCTCCAGCAATTTTCGATAGGGCCTTCCATAGCTGAAAGATTACTCAAAAATTTAGGATATGACGAATAATATTCCCTCCTTGGCAACCAGACCACAACGTTTACTACAAAAGTTAAGAGAGACGGGACCTTACAAATTCTAGCTTCAGCCAATTGGAAAAGATTATAAAAAAACAATGTGTCATCAGTTAAACCCAGGTAACAAATTTTATCATAAAGGAAAAGAATAAAAATAAATTGCCTTTAGAATTGATCTACTCTGTTGAATACTTCAAGAAAAACAGGTACATGTTGATTTCTGTACCTCTCATGATCTTTGGCAAAAAAGTAGAGTGCGATATCTTTATCGCCTGGGCGGTAGTGACCAAATTGCTGTGGCCAGGAGCTGTAGCGAGGAACTTCCTCTAACTTAAGTTTAGAGGGAAACTTCTTTACTGCATCAAGGACTTTTGATGCTGCAGAGGTTGATGCATGAGCTTGTATCCCATCAAAGTAGTTAGTGTCATTTGTATTGCTTTGCACATCAAAACCACCTCTGTAGAATCAAATCATAAAATACAAGATCAAACAGAAGAATTTGTTTTAAGTTTAAACACATTTATACAGAGGAATATTGTGAGTACAAAACAACTTTTACTAAAAACCTTTAGAAATAACAGAAGGTATCATACTGCCATAAGAAATTGTGCTCTGGTAGACTTGTTGCTGAAGTGGTTTCTACTGCAGAAGACACTCCACACGGAACAAATCTACATTCAATGCCTGGCTGGCCAGCTCCATCAAGAGATGCAGGAAAACCATGAGACGGGCCTTCTCTAATAGATACAACCACGTCCTCTGTCGGAAAAACAGTTTGTACTTTCCGAGATGATTTTTTCAGAATTTCATCATTTCCAGATTTGTTCTTTTCATTAGCAACTGAATGCAATATGTCCTCTCCTGGCGACTTCGAACTGCTACTAGAAGGATTAACTAAAGATGGCTCCCCAAGACTTGATGTCAGAATTGATGTTGTAGTAGTCAGACCTTGACCAGAGTCCCTAGTAGGGATAGAAACCTGACAGCTCTCTATGATTTTAATATCAAGCTCCTTGCTTAGGTATGTGGTTCCTTTAGAAGATTCCACAGAATTACAGTTTGGATCATGATTGGAAGCCTCCTTGTTGCTAGAAACTTGCCCGGGTGAGCCACTGCCAGACTGCTCAGCATGGTCCTGTTCAGAGTTGAACAGCAGGGGCCTTTGCACTGAACTTTCATCATTTCCACCAGCTTTGTAGTTACCTGAAGATGTTATCCCCTCAAGAGTGTTTAATTTGACACTCACATTATCTGACAGATCCTTTGCAGTTCTTGCAGCGGAAGCTATGAGACTGGAAACACGGAGACCGCTGCTCCCAGTTTCTGCAAAACTATGACTTGTGCATAACTGAGCAGAATGACCTAGTTCTTTACATTTATAGCATCTTGTACTTCCAGCTGCTGTTCGATGATTAGGAGACAGCCACTTCAAAGAAGATTTCTTAAAATTTCCTGTCTTCTTATTCTCCTCAGGAAGCAAATCATTTGAAATTGGTTTGTTTGCAAGAGTTGCACCTTTTTTCTCGTTTTGAGAAGCACGACCTTCTGCTGCAAGTTTCTCTCCAAGGGAATTACTCATTTTTTCATCCTTAACAGAAGGGAAAAGGTTTTCCTCTTCTGTTGATTTTATGACAAAGGTTGTCTCAAACAGAGACTTATCTTCAGACTTCTCAGCTGTAACCTTATGGGACACTTCAGTAGAGGCAGAAAGCTGCAGTTTGTTAACTGCAACACCTCCTTGAAACTTACTAGGTGATGTTTTTAACTGTGTCCTTCCTTCCCTTCCATCAGCTAAATCCACCACACCAAAAAAGAGGAGCCGATTAAAAAATTACACTACTAAACCAAAATGGGTCACACACAACTATAAGATATAACCTTTAATTTCAACATCAAAAACAAGTGTTGTATACATACCTGAGAACCTCAAAGAATTATGCTCCTTATTTGAATTCAGCATGAATTGTCTTGGAGCAACAGCCATTTTAACTTCAGACCGTACTGGCTTGGAGTTAGGTGAATCCTTCATCAAGAACGTAACTGACTTGGCATGCCTATCATCTACTGCAGGCTTTTCCAGATTGATGGCTCCTCCAGATTTGGAATTTCTACACAAACTTAGAGACTTTGACATTCCTTTCTTTTTTGCAAGACCTAGTCCATCTTTCACTAATTTTCCAGTTCTTATTTCTTTTGTCTCTAAATTTTGAACACCAGAAGATGTCTTTGGATCTGAAACAGTTGACAAATCTATGTTTGTATTGCACTTTAAGGGTTTGGCGATTCCCCCAGATGCATGACTGTTACTTGTATTTTCTCTGTCTGTTTTAAATTGCACACCCACTTCAATAGATTCCTTAGCATCCTTAGGGAATACCGATAATTTGTTAAAACTGTTAGATCTCAGTGGTGCAGAGTTATCAGTTGACACCTTAACAGTATGAGTCGAAGGTGCATTCCTACCAGCCTTGCTTCCTGTGACTACTGAAGAGTCATTCATCCTACTATTGAGAGACAGAAGCCTGTTCTTTGACAATTGCACACTTGTAGGCAACCTTGGTGATGAAGCCCCGTATAATGTTGAAGATTTACCACTGTCATGTACACTACTAATCGGAAGGTCCCCTGTTGAAGATACAGCAATAGATGTCTTGACTGTTCCAATGTCTAATGCTTTGAAAGAGTTTTCCCTGTAAAAATAAGATTTCGGGTTTGAACTTAATGAGCCTATATTTGAACTAGGAGTTCCAACAGCCAATTTTTTGGTAGCTGGACCAATTTCAGACTCAGCTTGTCGTTTTGTAGATAACAGAGAGCTAGGAATTCCTTTGAAAGCTCTTTTTCTCTCAGGTATGAACTTCTTCTTATCCAATTTTGCAGAAAGCCTAGAACGTGCGGTGCCATAAGAATTATGCTTCCTACTGTTTAAGCATGTGGGCTTAGAGATGACCACCGAGCTTGTAGATGTCTCAACCTTTTTAACATTAATATCCTGCTTCAACTTACAATCTTCACACAACCAATCCCTTTCTGGCACCTCATCAAGCATAGTTTGCATGCAGTAACTGTTAATGACGTGTATCCAAAGCTATTAGACATGGCACTTTCATCCAAACCTTATTTGACAATAGTAAACAAACTTCCCTGTGAGAAAACCAAAATCAATAGTCTTCTATTAATGAACTCAAATACTTACATGTGTTCTGCACCATTGTTACATACACTACATACAGCAAGCATGCCCTCATAACCCGTATTCCCACAAATATCGCATACTTTAACCTGTTAAAAGTAAAATGAAGTATAAAAGGCAACGAATCAAAATAATGGCATTCATATTTTCTGTGTTGAACAATGAAATGTTTAGCAGAACAAAAGGATAAAATTCTTTGATGCAATAATTATAAGTTTTTTAAATTACATTGGAGACCCAAATTTGTTTTATGTGCTTTATTTCCCACAATGCATATTTTAATTTATTGGGAAAGTAATTCCATGCTTCCTTAATCGTGACAGTTCTAATTTAGTTAATAACTCAAATCTGAACAAGTTGCTTCAAGCTTGTTCTTTTGAATTGGCACCAGGTCCTGAATTGTCTTCATTTTCCAATACATCCCATCTATCTTTTTCTCATATCTTGGGGAGATTACTTCTCTCTTAGACTCTTCAATTTCCTACGTCATGAGAGCTTCCTCCTCAGGTACACTTGCTGCAAACTTTCTGTCATCTTCAATAACCACTGCTTCCCCACTTCCTAGGGAGAAACCCGAGTCTTTGTCAATCGACCAGTGACGAGTAAAATGCTCTGCTAATTGTTGTCCAGGCATTGATTTCATTCTAGCAGGTTAGCTCCATGGTTCATCATTCACCAGACATATTTTTCCTTTTTCTTTTCAAATTTTGAATTTTTGAATGTCTATATTAGTGAAGTATTGGTAGCTATGGGGAATGACAATAAGCCACTGCAGACTTCAAATAACTGAAAGGAGTAACTGGACCATATAACCACCAGAATTATAGATAATATTATCATGAGAAAAATTCAGTATAAGAAAATCGCATTCATCAAATATTCACAATAAACAATCCCAAGGAAAACACAGTTATATCTAGAAATGAGCACAGCACAACGTGAGAGAAATAGGAGTGTCACATTAATCATGATTAAAGTGGACAGGGCTTGTAGTATTTATAGGCTAACTCACATAGGATATTTAATAGAAATATCAATGGGTAAAACAAGGTGTATCAACCCAAAATGTAAATGTAGAGGAAACAATGGTAAGTATGATGGTTGTATTCAATGGTCAGTGTTGCCCTTACCAAGCATCACTGAACTTGAAAACAAATTATAGGTATGAAAAATATTTCATGTTCAAATATATGTTTTATTATGCACATGCACACTGATGACAATGCATGCTGCCAGAACCTTTCTGTATAAAGTGAAAGTCAACACACTCACAATTGAAACAAAACTTTGCTAAACCTCAGGTTCGATAACAGATGATCATCTATTCAAATATGAATACACAATGAAGAAAAACAATAATTAAAGATTGATTTAGGAAAGAAAATTGAAGCAAAAATAGAACCCAATTTAAGGGGAAAAAGGAGCCCAGAAACAATACAAGTGGACTTGGGAGTAAAAAAAAAATGTAAAGAACACTTGATACAGACTTAGCAGAAGCACTTCATTCTCCCATGGTTTCAGACATTTTTTATTCTACAGCACCTATTTTGGAAATTTTACATTTTACTTTTAGGTGCCCATCTTCATCTATACTTCCTGTGTCTGCCATATTAGTATATGATCCCGCATCTTCATTCGTACTGTGTCATATTCTGCACCAGCAACACCATAACTGTCACCCTAGGGCTTGAGCAGTGTTGCAAAGAACACTGCAAAGTCTTAGAAGTGGGAATAACTGTAGAAAATAATTGAACATTATGTGATACTTGAATGCACAATATACATTGGACATTTAAGCAGTGATATAGCAGGGTATTTTTACACAAACTCTAACTTGTCAAGAAAACTAGGCAGTCTTGATACTGAATATGAGGTTTAGTTGCAAAATGATTTCCAGTAATACATTCAGAAATTTTAGAATTTTTTATTAAGAGTCATCATTACCAGACGTGGACTCAGTAGCGGGTCAGCGAGCTTCATTTGTGCCTGCATGGTCTCAGACTTGGAGCATTTGCCAAGTTCTCAGAGAGTTCTGTACCCTGCATTTATGGCTACATGGGTATTTGTTGTGTTAAGTGATGAACATAAGCCTTAATTATTAAGTTGTATTAATCCTGTTAAATGGTTGCTTCAAATTGAAGCACAACTCATGGTCCAAAAGTCTATTTGAACATTTGAGTTGATGATGGAGAGGTGTCTCCCCAAGAGTTAGCAGAGCAGATGGATCTCAAATATTTCCATTATTTCTGAGACCCATTTATGCTTAGGGGATATTTGTCTGAATTCTGTATCCTATTTCTTTATGTGCAGATTGGTTATTCTTCCCTACACAGCCACCCACATGCAACGACAGCCAAGCCAATAATCTCCTCCCCCTGAGGTAAAAGGGAAGAACTTAACTGAAATGCATAACTTTATTTTATTCTGTAGGAAAATATATGCTGAAAAACAAGGGAACATCTATGACACTTACATCGTCCCCTCCAGAAAGAGGTTCACAGGATTTTTCAATTTCTCTACATGGAAGTGATACTCCTGAAGAGATAGCCAATTCAGAGGGCACAAGCTTCTTGCTAGCTTCACAAAAATGAAAATCCTGATCCAACATATTTCCTGCATTAGAAATGTCTGCTTTAGTAAGTTTTTCTGTTTCCACTGAAGAAGATCTAGAACAATCTCAAGAAAAACCTGATTGATATCATTTATCATTTCTGAAAATACATCTGGAGTCTTTGACATAGCTAAGAATATTTACTTTTCAAAACGTCATTTTCAAGATGCTCTGGACTTCTAGCAGCTACTGTTAAAACAGGCAAGACATCTTTAGCTTCTTCCTCATCAATAATGTTGTTTTTATTTGTAGAGAATTCTGTGCAAACTGTTGAGGACATAAAAGCAAAATCCTCCTCTTGCTGCTTGCTAGTGTATGCTTCAATCTCTTTTTCAGTTTCAACAGACTGACTCGCAGATGTTAGATAGGAATGCCCTGGTATGGCTGAAAGAGGTGATGAACTGACTGCTTCTTGTGAAATGTTATCTTCAGAAAATATATTTGAAAATTCCTTCTTCTTGGGTGAACTGAACAGAGAATGGTCCGAAGGATCAGACTTGAAAGACGAGTTCACAGGTTCTGTAACATCACCAGACAAACTATGTCCTAGGAAAGAATTCTCAGCAAATGTATTTATGTCTTCTACATTACTATTTGTCGATGTCACAGTCCGATTGTTATTGTTTTGTTGAAAAAATTCACTCCCCTTAGCCCCAGTTTCAATTTTTTGAATTCCATCTAGAGAATCTTCCATCAAACTGGAGCTTGTTTTCTCAAAATGTGTTCCGGGTAATTCAAGAGAAGTCGTATTTTTGGCATTTGTCATGTCAGATGATACATTTGATCCCTTCAAAAACACATTTTCTGTTACAAGTGATTTGCTACTTGTAGATGTCTGCTCATCTGCATTTTCTAATCTTGAAGAGTTACCTATCACTGGTCTCTCGGGCAAATCTTTGTTAATGCATGCATTCCCATTAAAATGAATTTGCAGCATTTCTGAGCTATTTTCACTTCCCGGTACATGGACATCTATATTGGAATGAAGTGGCATGGGCAACTGTATTCCTGGTGATCCTCTTGATTCATTTATTTTATCTGATACAGTTAGTGGTGCCATGTTACATGTGCTCAAACTATTTTTACTCAAGATTATCCCGACACTATGAGAGTCTCCAGGGCTGATATCACTAGCATCACTTGCTTTTGTTACAGGCAACTCCTCATCTGCCTCCTCTTGCTTCTTTATACCTTTGTCATCCCCATTTGCCCCTGCTTCTGCAACAATGGATGTTTCATTAGATTGCAAAACATCAGCAAGCTCTTTGTCAAAGCACTTATCATGAGTTTCCTGAAACTGCTTTTCAAGAGAAGGGATATTCATTTCATCATTTGATTGAGAAGCAGTTGGAGTCTCCAATGCCTTCTCAATTTGGTCAATCGTGCAGGTTGCCTGTACTTCATTCTGTACATCACATCCTGATATATAACATGTTTCCTCTGATTTCTTTCCAAGAGAAAGGATTGTCTCCTCATTTGATTGAGAAGCAAAAGGAGCCTCCATGGAATTTTCATTTTGCTCAATTGTATCACCTTCCAATATTTCAGCTTTCTGTTCATAATCTGAATCACTATTGCAGATAGCTGCATTTTTTGATTTATCACATGTTTCCTCTGACTGCTTGTCAATATAAAGCATTTTTTCTCCATCCCTCAATTGAGAAGCATCTAGAGTCTCTATGGGCTTTTCACTTTGCTCAATCATACCAGTTGCTTGTGTTTCTGCTTTTTGTACATTATCTGGATGACTGCTACTTGTACCTGAATTTCTTGATTGATCACACGTTTCTTCTGGCTGCTTTCCAAGAAAAAGGATATTCTCCTCATCCTGTCTTTGAGAACAGCTTGGAGTCTCTAAGGACTTTTCACTTAACTCAGTCGTACTGGTTGCCTGTACTTCCACTTTCTGTCCACAATCTGAATGACTGCTAGCTACACCTCCTTTCCTAGATTTATTTCCCTTTGACCTCCGTACATTACTACTTATCCTTGTCTTCTTGCTGCCTGACATTTCTTCTCTTTCCACAAAATCTTTGCTAGCTGATTTCCCTGTAGCATCCTCACTCAGTGATTCTTTCCCAGTAGTTTTCCTTTGCCTCAATAGCATATCACCAGTGTTGTGATCTAGTTCAATGCTGTTGTCTTGCTCTTTGTTTCTGCGTCTTTTAGAAACATTAGTTGAAACAGAGCATTCCATATGTTCACTGCTGCAGTCTTTCTCTTTGTTTCTGTCTGCTGTATTGCATAACTGCAGAGCGAAGGGCAAACCATTAAATAACATAATAAATGTTTCCATGGTTATGCCTAAATATATTTTTTCTTTTATGCCTGCACACAATTCATATGGAGAGAAAACATAGAACCAAATATTTGAACCCAAATTGATCAGCATCGTTCACCTACCAATATGAACAATGATAAGCTATATGTATCAGAAACAATAATCAGTCTCATGTTCACTAGCATTGTATGGTGACAAGCATTTGTTTGATTTGGTTTTGACAGAATATGATCTAATTTTGTTTTTTGGCAGAAAGGTGCTGTGCTTGGTAATAATAGGATATTTGAAGCATTTTCAAGACTTGTTGCCATTCACATTATTCATCCTGTCAAAGGCTTCTTCAGCCCTGCATTGATTAACATTGATGGATTTGAAGGCAGTAAGTTTACGATTAGACTGTTTACCTGTGTTAAAAAAATGATGTAAGATTTTAAAAAAACACAAGATCTATTGCAAGTTGAGTTAAACTAAGTCAAGATAGTCATAGGATTGTTTGGCCTCAAGTTCAACACTGCTAGGTATACAATTTTATTTGCACTGCAAATCTTGTTACTATTCACCTAACTCGCAGAAAAAGCTTTAATGGACTTCATTATGAATGAGATATTAGAAATATATTACTTGTGTGGAGAAGATGATGCTAAATCAAAAACACAAGGTCCAATACAGATTGAATCAGATGCATACAAGAAGCCGGACAATCATGTGGAGTGCAACATTGCCAGGTAAGCATTTTCAGTTCAATTTGAGGTCCACTGCTCACATTTTATATATTTCCTGTGTACTTTCTGTTCCTTAGTATGTGGATACCTGCATGATAACTACACTGAATCGCCACCAAATCTTTAAATGTTTGCTACTTGCTGTTTGAAGTCAAATTTAAACTAATTCTATTTCTGAGCATAATTCCGTTAAGCATTTGAAAAGATAGAGAAAGAGGGACAAAAGGTTGGTATATGCACTTCTTAATGATATGATATTATTTTTGATGAAGTTGGAATATGCACTTCTTAATCATATGATTGATTGTGAATTAGGCATTTATTAAAAAGCACCTGATATAGCATTTGCTTGGAAAAGGTCATCACCACCCTAACTGGACTAGGAGACTCACATGTTACGGAGGATTCACAGACTTGGTTAAATTAATGATATAATGAAGAAAAACTTGGTTAAATGCATAACTTCCTGCATCCACAGACTTGATTGAATTGTGTAAGAGAAACACACAGACAATATACCAAGGCCTCTACCAGTAAGCAACTCTTTGTAGAAGAGACAATGGCATTGATGTTTCATATTTAAATTATAATATGGCTGTTTGCACTCATAATTATTGGCAATGATTGTAATTACAAGTTATAACTTATAATTGAAAGCATTAATCTGTAATGTACATTGAAAATTCTGAAAGTTGAAGGATTACCCTGTTTAGTATTTATGCCAGAATGTAAGATGTAAAATACATTTCTAAAAACCAAACGGCATTGATGTTCTATATTTGTTAGCAGTGGTCTCATAGATGACTAATCATTCCAAACAAACTTCATTCTTATTCCAGTAACATTGTCAAGAGGAAGAGGAAGTTTTTATATCTTGACAAAAAAATAAAATGCCTTTTAATCTGAGTGTTAAACAAATCCTTTAATCTGCAGGGTTAGGTGGGTTATTAATTATCGAGAATAATAAATTGTATTAAATCCAATGCTTATAATACACAGTCGATCAAAGCCTGCAAACAAAATTTGTGCTACCATCAAAGGTAAATTTGCATGCCCAAGGACCTTGCCAAAGGATGTCTACTCTTAGACAAAAGTTACCATATAAATCAGACATTTATATCAGAAATTCCAAAACAAACAAAACACATACCTTTGCCTAAAGAAGACTAACAACATATACATATCACACTAATAACTTACCGTTTTTGTCTCACATTCAGAGTCGGACTCATTTAGAGGGCCTTGTATGCGACAATGTCCTTCAAGTATAGGAGTTATCTGCAGCAGACAAAAAGTATTGGGTAAAGAAGATCCCAGAAATAAATGTAATAAATCAATGTAAAATAAACAAGTAAAAACAAAAAATATAATTTTCAAGCTCAATAGAAAATACCAAAAATAGAATTTCTGAAAATCTAATTTCCTTTCTACCCTCTGATTACAGACAATCTCTCACAGCTAAACTTGGATGTTATTCTCATTGCTCTTTTTAACCTGTTCACACAAGATGATTTATATTCTTTACAAAAATAGAATATACTTATTATATATCTTAATTACTAGGAAATTCCAGTATGCAAATGAGGATCAAATCCATGTCCCCTTGTCATGCCCTACACTTTTGGTAACTACATTTATATACAACGTAGCCATACAAATGTCTACTCACACATCCTAATTTTAATGGCATCCCCATCCTGATACAGGTACCCATATCCCTATGTCTCCAAGTAGCTATGTACACCAAAAGTTCCTGTAATCAATGACAGCACTCATTTATCTTTAAGGTTGAGTTTTTGAAAACGCTATAGTCAGGAATTCTTCTCTCTTCTTACTCTAGTACTCACTTTAATTTATCCAAATTCATCCTGCTGCTTGTATGATGTTTTAGATTAGTTGCTGTGTCTGCAAACTTGGTGCAAATGTAAAAAGAGCTAATCTTTGATTTACAGACAGCAGCATTGATAGGCTTTAACAGAATTGTATGTAGATTGTACACACACATTTGCAATAATGTTGCCATGTAAATTATATTGCTTCTCCTCTTTGGGATGAAATTCCATATTTAGAAATATTGCCAATACAGTTGGAGCTCTCTGAATGCAAAAAATGTTTGGCAAAACATTTCTCTGTTGAATATACAATCTCTCCCATCTTGATTATCCAATAAAGTGATGTCAAACAAAATATACACCAAGTGAGACACCAAACATCCTAAAGCAAGTTTTCTCTCAGTTTTCAATCACACCCTTCCCTTGCCTTCATGGAAACTAGACAAAGCATACCACAAGCCCATTGACTTCTTAAGATGTCAATTAAAATTATATGGACCAAACCATAATTTTAGTTAGAGCAAACCTCTTGTTGCCTACATGCCAAAAAACAAGTAATATAATCCCTCATCATCTGCAACTGATTCAACAATGCTGAAGTTGAAATCTATTAAATGGTTAGTTTAGGAGCCCTGCGTAATCTCTAGGATCAGCTCCAATATGTCTTGTCATAAAATTAGAAGGATATATCCTTGCCAAGGCAAATGTTTTGCGTTCTGGTTTGAAAATAATACATGCAAGATTTGCTCGAACTGTACCTTACAATGTTACTAGTAAAGGAGACAGGAACAAGTATTAGAATTTAGAACGGCATTCCTCCCTTTACTGTAAAATAAAACAAATCTTTTATCTTGTATATATGTACAAATAAGCATAAACTAAGAGTTGAACCCTTAACTTTTGACCTTATGCATGCCAAAATGTCCTTTCATGTAACACTTGGCTGACTAATTCAAACTATATTTATTTGAAAGTTGTCAATCCTTATATTAGCCAAGAAGGTAACTTCAAGAAACTATTTGAGAATTTGTTGAGGAGGTTCGCAGGGACTCAGAAGACTGATTGTTGACAGTGACACAATTTGGAATCCTATGACAAGTAAAAACTGAGGCTGAGAACTCTTTTCCTTGAGCGGCAGCATTCAGCTGAGAGAGTGAATTGGGAACAGGCTTGGTTGATATTTGGTTGTTCCTATGATAGACCACCATTTCATCACTTGGGTTTTTCATGATTGATGAATTGCCAGAAAGGAATTGTCATATCTTAAACTTTCTACAAGAGATGATCTTCAATCTTGTGTTTTGATTTTCAATATAATGTACAAAATCAGCAAACTAACATAGAGCAGACATTGCATTGATACCCATTTTATTAACAATACGTGCCACAAGGTCCTAATTGATATTAAGCCAAACATCAAATACCATTTTCACCCTTGCTAAGAAGTAGGCTGGCTTGTGGAAAATGAATATGCCAAGTGCATTATAAATTCTCTTCATTAAATTCGAAAATTGAATATAGAAAACGACAAGAATATTGCTACTCAACCAAGACTATTTCATCTCATTAAGAGATGACTACAAAAGCATTTTTATATACCTGAAGACCACAACTCAAGACAGTACCACTATGTTCATAAAATTGAAAGCAAATGAAGAAGAATGACCTATACATCTTCTACACCTCTTACTTTCCAACTATGGATGAGGCATCTTCAATGTAAGTGCATGCAATGGTCTATAATGGGACTCTCAACAAAATATACAACCAAATAACTATTCAGAAACTCAATAAACAATTTAGATTCTTTGAAAGAATCACAGCAGTAGGTTGCATGGGAATGGGATCATTATCTTGTCAAAGATCATAGAAACAAACTTCTTGGCTCAGTTTAGCACCATGGCTTCTCTCTAATGCAATAAAGTAGGCTCAAAACAGTCATGCTCCATAAATCCACAAAAACAAATATTAATTTTAACCATTCTCTTAACTCTATTAATCAAAGAATAATAATGCCATGTTGCATTTACTTTTCTTTCTTGGTTCCATGCAGCAAAATTCGTGTAAATTATAGCTATAGCTTTGATACTAAGTTGCTGATTCTGGTTCTGCTATGGGTTCAGGTACAAAGATTTGGCAAAAAAAAAAGAGTTTTCCTTGGGCTTTGGGTTCGGGTTCAAACATAAAATAATAAATAAGTTAGAAGCATGATACTCATGAATCCATAATTGCAAATAAAATTATAAATAAAATACCTCATGTATCATATTCATAATTTGCAAGTCTCAAAATGTATTTGCAAAAGGATTTTTTAGGGTGCAAAATAGTTTTTAAGGCATGTGGGGCCCATTTTTTGGCACCTACAGCAGCAGGTGCGCCCAGATTCATCCTGGGTGCAACCAAGGCACCTGGGTTCCTACCATAAGAACATGGGTCAAACCCAGAGGAGAACCGAACTGGAATCAGAATGCAACTAGAAGTTTAGAACCAATATCAGATGCTGGCCTCAAACAACTTAGCTTTGACACTTTAATTATATAAAAACCTTCATGAACATATGTTACATGCATGCATGAGTCTTAAGATCATGGTCCTGCGAAGCTCAATAAGCACCTTGTTGGAAGTGTCCTATTTCAGTTTTTGACTAAAAAGACTATATTTAACACACTCATGGTCTAAGACTCTGAATGTTTCTCTTTCAATTAATCTCTCCTATTAGGCATGTACATATGTAATATGCATTCATGAGTCTTACATTCATGGTTTTGAGAATTCAATTAGCACTTTTTTGAAGCATCCAATTTTAGTTTTTGACTAAAGAGACAATAGGGGACACACTCATGGTCTAAGACTCTCAGATAGATGCTCAAGTGAATGTTTCTCTTTAATTTAAGCTCTCCTATTAGGCACGTGCCTAAATAAATCCTCATTGGGGAGACTTGATGGATTTGTACCCATAATGTGTAATGGATAAAATCAATATGGAAAACCATATAGGAGCCATAAATAAATGAGTCCAATTGCCAATGAGACGTTATCAACAGACGTCCATTATGACTGAATTAATATTGTCGCTATAGGCTTTAAGATAATCATATTATAGACTTCCCTATGAGGATTAGTCAAAAATTTCTATAGATCGATTTCTTTTATTGTAATTCACGAATTTTCTAGGTAGATTCCACCATGACCTAGGTAGATTCAAGCACGGAGAATGGTACATAACATTTTGCAAATATGTAAACAAATGTTTTTTGGTACAATACCACATATCCTCGCAAAGTCCCTAATAACAAATCCATTTAAGTACATGCAATTGAGGTGCTGTAATACAAAGACATTGTGAAAAGAAATGGACAGATCTATTAATCTTAAGAACCAGTTTTGAAAGGTGCTCTCATTTCCCCATTGTAAACTCCTTGTACTTCTAGAAAGATCACCTCAGGCAGGAAAAACTCATAAAATGTACATTGAATTATCTTTCAGCTTATTAATTACCTTCATACATACAACATATCTTTTACCTCTACAATCCTCAAAGCAACTGGTTTTTTGTTGTTATCAGGCCATAGATTACACCCAAGGGCAGAAACCCTAGATCTGAAATGATTCTCTAAAAGAAAAATAAAAAGATTTGAGATTCTGAAAAATTATTCAAACTTTCAAATTGTTCCTCCTATTTTAAAGAGAGAAGTAGAACTACAAACAGAAAATAAGCTAGAAGATAACTTGCTTAAGCATGAAGGCCAACTCAACCCCATTGAGTCCCCAGATGTAGTATGGTTGCTACTCTTACCCAAAATGAGATCTCCAAAGAATTGTGCACAAAACCACTTCCGTAAGCATGCCTGTACTCTACCAAGAACCTGTTTATAGCTGATTTCCCACTCAAGCCCTTTCTTCCTTTGCATGTGAAAGTTATTTTTACAAACCTGACTTGCCTGGAAATACAAAAATAAATAAGTGTCCAAAGGAACTACATAACTGATCTTGCTGGCTCTATGAAGTTGGATCCAAAATGACACAAAGTTCCTAACTGTGAATGAACTTGAATCTCCTTAAACATCTCAATGTCCTCCATCTCTAAAGTGATTTCCCCATCCAAGCAATTATGATGCTGGGTGCTGGAACATTTCAAGA
Source organism: Chamaecyparis obtusa (assembly GCA_027943335.1). Taxonomy (NCBI): domain Eukaryota; kingdom Viridiplantae; phylum Streptophyta; class Pinopsida; order Cupressales; family Cupressaceae; genus Chamaecyparis; species Chamaecyparis obtusa. The sequence continues at coordinate 34,135 of BSBK01014601.1, read as the reverse complement.
CCTTCCCATATTGCATCCTACAGTGGCAGGTCCATTCACTAAACAAGATAGTCTGGGAGTGCCTTTACCTCAATTTCTTCAATTCAGTTACCAAAATGTGCTCTGGAAACATAATAGAATGCCCATCATCTAGGCAAGAAAATAAATTTGAAAACAATGTTCTTTTTCCTTCAAACTTCAAGCATGGGCATGAAATATTTGTAGAATAATGACCATGTTGGTGGTTCAAGACTATTAAGGAACCTGCTCACACTTCATTCATGAAATCACAAGAATATTACACAGGAAATAAAGTTGCACTCCACTTTAGATATTCCAATGTTTTTCTACAACTAAAATAGGCCTCTTTCTGATTGCCTAACCAAAGATGCTCAGCTTTATGCATGAGGAGAAAACAACTAAAATAAATTTTAATTTTAGGGTTCTACATGGTGTGCCACAACAAATACCTCCTCCTTTCCTCCTCTTGTTAGCACTGGTGGTGGCAAAAGCCTTTCAACTACTACTGTTGACTCATATATCTATTGGACATTGTTCCCAGAATCATCCTACTTAATCATCAAAGGAGATTGTGCCTACAAATTGAAGGAGGATCCCCTCTACTTGAGGGAGACATCATTGCAAGGCTCCGGCCCACAGAATACACACCATCTTTTTACTAAACCAAAGTTTCTTCAAACTTAGAAGTTGAGAGAGCTCCCTCTTGGTTGCCTCAGTTTTCTGTGAAATCATTTTAGTGCTAGAGAATGGCCACAAAAGGCCTTATTGGTCATTCCACTAAAGGACACCCTTCAAAAAATACTCAGTGCTAACTTTCCCATTCTTAAATCAGATGAGGAAAGTAGTTAGATCTATTGTGTCCTTCAGGGATGTGGTAGTTTTCTTAGCATATATTATTTACATCGTGATTGTTTTCGTTTGATAAATTAGAACACTCTTGCAAAATTTACCTCCATTCAATGTACTTCAGTCCCACTAAACTATTATTACTATGCAGTTGATTTCTGATATAAATTTTCAGCACAAAAAATGATAGTGATATTCACGTGTTTCATAAAGATTCAGAAGAAGACTGCCTCAGTTAGAAGATAAACCCGACAAGGTATCATTAGAAAAGTTACATTTTAAAATATTCCACCTTGCTAAAACCTAGAACAAAACATTTCAGAAAACTCGGCCAATGCGGAAACACAAAATCCCTCATTCAACTAATATATCTTGATCTAGTAAGTTGCAGAACCCAAAAGTTGTTTGAGTTGAACGCTCAGCTCTGAAGTAGTGACTCAACGGGAAATTCACACGAACTCTCCAGGGGCTAGATAATGCCTATTGGCTACCTAAAGTAGAACTCATCCAAACCCCATGAACAGGGAAAAACACTTTTGTTTCACCTCTAAATCACCTTTGTTTCACCTCTGCATACAACACAAAAGTCTTTGTCCTAATTAACTTGGTATCAATTTAAAACAAAAATCTGGTTTAAGAAGCATGTTTCCATAACCTTAAAACCAAGAGCTTATTGCTGCAAAGAAGCTTATTTGCTTGAGTGCTCATAAACTCAAACAATTTCAAACCCAAAAGTCCAAATTCGCATAAGCTCTATCTATTTTATTTCTCAATTGGGGTTTTCCAAATATAAGATGATATAATATGAAATTATTTTATTTGTCCATAAAACAAAAATCGGCTGAAAAGCACATGCATATGCAAACTCTGGCCAATTTAAGATACAAAGCACAGTGTTGTAAAATTTTAACAATTCTTGAAGACCAAAGAAAAGAAAAGCATCGAAACCAAAAATGTAAATTAATTTGCTTTCTTAAAAATAAACATACCCGGGGTTTTGACAACTTTGCAGTACGCTTGTACAGCTCTGCCACAGTTCGTTCTTTCCTCTTCTTCCCCATGTTGATTAACTCCAACCGACCAAATATCCTACTAGAATAATTTATTCAATCTCAAACCCCAACTCAAAATTCAAGATTTCTTGTGTAAAACTGCCTCACAATATCATCTGCAACAGAAATAAAGGCCACAATATATCAGAAATTACAGGGCACCTAATCAATTTACAATTAAGCCATGGTATATATGGCCTTTCATAGGGTTTGACTGAAGATCCCAATTTGCAATCAGGCGTCACGGGGACAGAACCCTGGAATGTAAAACAAGCGATCCGCGTGCAAATTGATACCAGGTGAAGTAAAGACAGATGGGCTTAAGCCAAATCCGGTTTATGAATTTATTCCTTCATAAAACATAATTAGATTCATCCGTATTGAAGAGAGGGATCTATTCCATCCCAATACACCAATTGGGTGCCCATTAAACGCATTTAGGCTGAGCTACCCTGACCAGCCAATAAATAACACGGATTTTATCCAATTGGGTAGTCGAAATTTGGCACCAAACAGAGGCAGATTAATTTCTTCCGGATTGAAACCAAATGGGTAGTTGATCTGGATCGGATCGGTGATATACAGATGCAATTGAACAAACCCCAACCCCAAACAGAGAAATAAAAGATCTTTCTCCGCGTATCTGAAGAAGCAACAAACAAAACTCACTATTTGTATCGTCGGGGGATTTTTATGCTATTGGTGTGGGTGTACAATTCCACCCGAAAGCCAACTCATCGTCGTCGTCATCATCGCCACAAATATTATATCGATTTTAATAATATTTTCCCTAATTTTTGTGTTTCTTATTTCTGTCAAATAGGTTCCTTCGGGACTCGTAATTTTCACACCTACCGTTACATTTTATTCTTATTTGTTCGTATAGTTTCAACTTGTTCTCGTTGATTTTGATTAACAATGGAATACGAAAGAGCTTTACAAGTATTGGAATTGATACCAAATTTAAGATGCTTGGACCACATGGCAGGGTTGCTTATTCAAGTAACTATTCTCTTTCCTTGTAAAATTTCTCTGCAAAATATATTCTCGCTGCATATATGTTTTGCTCTTTAAAGTTTGATTGTACTTTGTATGGGTTCTTATTGGTGTTATTATCATATAGGAGTTTAGTGTGATAACATAGTTGAAGCAAGAATTATTTGTTGAAATATATATAGATTAGACTCATGGGTTTTATAATTTATATAATTTAAGTTTTATTTGGTGTAATGTTATAATATAGGATTGGTGTTTGTGATATGAAATATTAGATTAAAGAATATGAGGTAATACATAGCAACGATCATGTTTAAGGTGTGATATTATATATATTTATGTGGTTTTATTCTAAATAAGATTGAAACTTCAACACTTATAGAGCTTCTTCATTTAATGATGTTTAAGATAAAGAAAATAATAGTGGTGGCAAGGAACATTGTGGGGTTTATTATACAAGGGTTGACTTTCTCGACTTCCTTATCTGTTACATATTCTTGAAGATTGAGTTAATATTAAAAGAGAAAATGTGGCAATAAATGCTAGCATATGGTGGTGATTAATGTCATTAAAGTGACCATTGAATATTCTTGTAGAAGTTTGATACAAATTGATGAGTGAATGCATCAGAGAATGAACTTAGAGTACACAATATCAATGAATGTCGATTCCTTATACAAACATGTGATGATTGATGTCTAGTTACTACAAAAAAGGGTAGTCATGTATACTCTTATGGTGCTTTATTATTATATTATGTGATTATGTGTAAATATATTAAGATAGTACATTTAGTTGTATAACATAGTTCTTAAACCTAAGTCAAACGGTGATTTGAAAGCTTAATTTTAAATTGTAAATATAAGAGAATGAGTTTGATCATACAATCTAGTTTTGGAGATAGAATCATATGTGTGAATCTAGTAATCAATAATTTGATGGAATTGAAAGAGCTGAGAATAAAGAAAAGTTGTATCACTTACGTTAGATTGAGTCAATCAATATGTCAAAAATATAATTGTATATGAACATCGTATTTTTAATTTTATTAATTTAAATAATAATAAAAGTATAAAATATTCTTATCTAAAAGTTTATTTTCATTTAAATTAATATTTTAAGTATTAATCATTATTTTTTTATTTGATTTAATATTTTAATTTTTATAATAAAAAAGGAATTGGTTGAAATAATTTGTATGTGTGAGCTTCTTTATAGGAAAATGTGGTTTGAGTAGGGGAGTGAGATAGTTGAAGAGAATCCTAAAACATCGAATGGATTGGAGGATTGATTGCTAGAAGATATGAGCATATGATAGAATCATACATGGGTTGGTAGTGCTCTTCCATGATGGCCAAAGCTTACAACATTTGACACTGTGACAATATTCTCTTTCATGCCTTCAAAATTAATGGTAGATGTGCTTGATAAAAATATCATTGGGAGGTGTGGTGTTGTATATTTAAATTCAAAATGACAAATTTGATGATGTGTTTTCTCTTGATTTCCCCTTAGCTTTGATGTACAAAATGAAGAAATTAATAATTGAGATGAAGGGGCTCACAAGAGGTGTCAAAAGAGGAACATAGCGATACAGAAATGATGTATAAATTTTGTTTGGCACAAATAATCAGTGTGCAATGTCCAAACAAGGGAAGAGTAGCTCATATCCCTCTTCCTATTGTGGGATGAAGAGGGTAGATATGTGATTAAATTAACATTGTTGGTGTAGAGGAATGGTCTAAGGAACACCTTCGTGATGGCATGGTTTATGGGGCTCTATTTGAGCCAGTGGTGCAAGTGTTGGAAAAATTTTAGGTGCTTTTCTTTACTCAACACATCATCCCACTAGACCATTGGGATGCTTTAGACAAACTAACAAGTCTTGAGGGCTGGAAGAAAAAGAAGAAGAAATACATGAGGAAGGATTGGATATTATTTAGGAATTAGATGGAAAATAAGTATAATTTGGCAGATTTTAGGGGCTACATGGGCCATAATAGGGATCTCCTAGACCTATTCGAATGATATAGGATGTTATAAATTGGTGTAAGATTAGGTTTTCTCATGCATGAGTACCCTTAAATGAAGACATTCTCTTTTGTGATTAATGGAGGGAACTACCCCCTATGGTAATATTATTAAGTGAGACATCGATGTAATGAATAAAATATGTTTTAGATGTTAACAAAAAGATTGTTTTCTTATGTATCTAATATATTGTTCCATAAGATGTCTATATGAGACCTTTCATTTTTATTAAATCTATGCCTTTTCATTAAACTAAATTGAACTTCATTATTAGACCCTATTTAAAAGTAAAATTATATACAATATTTTTATAAATAGCATAATTATTTTCCCATAAATCTATAAAATAAACATAAAAATCAATTTTTTAATTTATTTTTCAATTAATTTTCCATCCCTTAAATTAAGTCATCTTCCACTTAATATTGTCTTATCTCAAATTAAAAAGTAATGTTAAAAAAATATCACTTATCTTTAAAACCTAATGATTATTTTTCTATTTTAATTTAATATTGAATATACCTATTTATAAATTTATATTATAATATGCTATAATATTGTGTATCTAAAAATACTATACTGTTAATAATACACTCATGGATTGAAACTTTTACAATAATACAAAATAGATTTTCAAAACAAAACAATTATTTTAAAAGCATATATTTATGTTAAGAGGTTGGTTAAGATGATTTTATATTAAATATTTAAATTAATTAATTAATTATGTATATATGTGTTGATTTATACATAACTAAATTTAATTCACCACAATTTCTTTTGGCTTTTACATATTTATGAAACTCATGGAAAGAAGTATATGAACCATTATAACATAAAGCTAAAATATGAGCATGAAGTTGGAAAAATGCATGGAATTAAAAGAAAAGGCATAAATTCAAGATAAAGAAACAACAATAAAAAAAAAAGAATCTGCAATAAAGGTAAGAAGCTACAACTATGGGGCAAGTTGGGAAAATAACAATAATAACATTAATTTGTAAAGCAAGGGAGTATGATGTTGTAGTGTAAAGATTTAATTTTGAAGGCACAACATATAAAAGGAAAGGCGTGATGTTATCAAATATAAACTATACAAATATAAATGTTATTGCAATAAGATGTAATGTGTGTGAAGATATTATATCTTTAGCTAGAATTATATGGAAAGAAAAGTGCAAGGTATAATGGGTGAAGGAATGATGTCTCCTAAAGTAAGGGTAACTATATAAAAATAATATGAAAATATAGCACCAAAATAGAACTATCTATAAACATGACATGCCAAAGTCATGCCAAAGTAGGAAAGTAACTCTAGAAAGTGGGATATACCAATATGGGCTCAATGTTTGAAGCTCTAAGACATAAGATAGACAAAGTATAGCTTCAAATATACATAATGTGTTTATATAATAATTTTTAATATCATATTGTGTCAAAGAAGGATCAATATATAAACTCAAGTAAGCGTGATATATCAATATGAGATCAATAAAAAAATTCTAAGAAGTATGATATAATAATATAATGTTTATTGACCATAATCATGAGTATAGCATATAAATAAAGGACAAGAAAGCTCAATTTTGATACCCAAGTGGGACATGAAAATAAAAGACAAATCAAGGCATATGACACTAGTGAGTTTAAAAAAGGGGAAACTAAAACTACCCATAAGTGGGGGAGGAAAATCACATGAAATAAATATAAAAATTAAAATAGGTACATAACAACATGATAATCAATTGAAAATTTCAAGGTTAAAGGGGTCCATTCCTCTACATCAAGGGATTATTCTTTGATTATATAATTTTCATCTTTCCCTATGCCTTGGGTCAAGCCCCAATCCTTCTCTCATTGAGAACCCTAGTTTATTTGTTGATCTATCCAACCAAAAAGATGCTAAAAGGAGCATCATCCTCTACTCTAAATACTCCACCCCCTAGCTCTTTGACTAGATTTAATCCTTAGAGAAATATAAAAATAAAAAACATGACAAAAGAAAAATAATATGATTTCTAAGGAAACCCTTGAGGTGTATGAGGATTCTTCCACCTTGTGGTCTATTGAGTCTGAATGGACCCTGATTATTACCTTGTAAAAGAATACAAATCTAGCTCTTAAGCCTTCATCCCCTTCTAATATTCCCAGCCTCTAATTCCCCTATTCACTCTCCTAAGGATAAGTTACCAAGATAATCTAGGATGGTGGATAAGGTTGACAACCTCTATGTGCTCTATACCAAGAAATGTATGCAATTATTAAGTGGTTGTTGGCATATCATCACACAATTGCAAAGAAGATAAACATGTTAGAAGCCTTAGTTGAAGTTAATGCTAGGGCAGGGGATTGTTCTTAAGATGTCAAAGATCACACAATTTGGGACTTGTGGTAGATGATCTTTCTATAATACTTGATAATTAGGCTTGTATCAAGGAGAAGGTTAGGGAACTCCATGATTTGATTCATTTTGAAGAAGAAAATAAATAAATTTTGTACGCCATTCAAAATGTGAAAAATAACCAAGAGGATCTTAACAAGAAGCTAAAAGAGATTGTTTATTTCAATAAGGAAATGATGTATAAGAATTCAGGCTCTCTCTAGATTCTATAGTATGAACTTGAGCACATGAATGCTAAAAGGAAGATAAAATATATGACAGTTGCTAGAGAGTTAGATGGTCCAACTACTTTGGTCTTAGTGCATGGAAGCAAAAAAAAAGATTCTTTTTTGAACTTTCTCAAGGAGGTAAATCAAAATTTAAAGGAGGTCAAGACCCCTTCTCTATAGTCTTCTAGTCTCTAGGATTCATTGTTATTTTGCAAGCTTTCTTGTGTTTCTTTATTTCTACTAGTTCTTTCAACTTGTTAGTTTGCTAGGTATTTTGATGGTTTGATTCAATCCTTGTGAATTCACTTTGGTCCTACCTTATGGTTTAATTTAATGGTTCCTCCCCCCAATTCACTTAATCAAAACAACATAAAAATCAATGTATTAAAATGTTAAAAATTCAAAAAATAAATAAAACATATAATATTTTTAAGAATAAACAAAAAGAGAGGACTTAAAATTCTTGAGTTGTAGCTATATATTAATACACATTATACCATGATGCTTGTAACTCATTGAAAAATATATTTTAAGAAGTGCTTTTTGAAATGTCTAGGACTATGACTCATACATTATAGCTCCTTTCAATCACATGTTGCTTCTTACTTTTTATTTTATGTCATGCTAAAAGATATGCGCAATAGGTATGAAATTAGGCACCTTTTACTTGTGCACCTTTTGTTCTGATAGAAGCCATCTAGTTTTTCTTCTCTATGGCTCATTTCAAGAACATGTTTACCTATTAATTTTCATTTTGTGCTAGGTTAAAACACATGTATGATAATGTAAAATTGGACAACTTTTATTTGTACATGTTATTTTTTAATTTAAATTTGATATGAATTTAATCCACCATAAATTATTTATTTAGTTCTCACATAGCTAGTATTCTTTATTTAGTTTCCTTATAGTTTTTTCTACATGGAACTCAGGGGTTGCTTATACCTTGACTTCTTTTATACCCTTATTTGGTTTTTATTTAAATTTTTATTTCTTTTTCTTTGGAATGTGACTAATATATTGTTGATAATGATCATAGTAATGCATGTACACATTAAAACTAGCCTATATTCAAAATAATCCAAGTAAAATATGTTGAGGCATTAAATTTGAAAATATTTAATATTTATAAATAATAATAAAGAGTTTGATAGTAACAAATTTGAAGTGAAAAATGTAACACACAACACCAATGAATAAATCTATAAATCAGTGATTCTATATTTAAATTATTTTAATAATTTATATATATTTAATTCTAAAGCGGTAATAAGTTTAGCAAATTTAACTATCTACTAATAAACTATGAGGTGCAAATAAATTCAACGTAAACAACCAAATTTATTAGAATTATTAATAATAAGAATGAGATGAAGGGAATATCATACCTAATAGAATTATGAAAACAATAGTTGTAAAATATTATGAAAATTGAAATTTTAGAATAATATTTGAGATAAAATTTATTTTGCACTATTCTTAAACATCTATAAAGAATTATTAATAATAAGAATGAGATGAAGGCAATATCATACCTAATAGAACTATGAAAATAATAGTTGTAAAATATTATGAAAATTGAAATTTTAGAATAATATTCGAGATAAAATTTATTTTGCATTATTCTCAAACATCTATAAAATATTATTAAAATTGAATATATTTAATCTATATTTAAATAGAGTATAGTTTGATTGAATTTTTATTTTGAAAACAAAAAACTATATCCTTTACAAAGTATAATGGATAAAATTTCTCTTTCCGAAAAAATGGATTTAAAACTTGCAAAATCTAATAATAAAAAAATTAAATATATTTTTTTTCCTAAAAAAAATCTTCACATTTAAAACTTTAAAATCTAGAAAAATTAAAAGTATTTTTTTCTTTTGAAAATATAAAGAGACTTTGTATTCAAGATTTATCAAATCTAATAACAATAAAGAAAATTAATTTTTTTTTTAAAAAAAAATTGAACAAATTTATTGACAGCTAGTACATGTCAAATTAAATAAGTGTTTGAGGTAATAATGAGCATTAGCCTTTGGTTGTGCAAGTTGAGGTTCTTATGGTTGTGGATAATCTTTATCTAACCTTTTTGAATCCTATGTAACTCTTAAAAATGCATCTCCTATAAATTATGCATGTCATCCTTTCTTTCATAAGATACATCTTGTTATTATTTTCTTAAAATTGTGACCAGAGAATTCAATAGAGTGATAGACAATGTCTTAGGACAAGTTTGTCTAATTTGTATGGATTTGGGCATACAAGTTTGTCTAATTCAAGGGCATACACCTCTCACGAATTTGTTAATATTGCATGCATTTTCCATATTCTGATAAAAAGAAGCTTTCACATTGTTTGCTATGTGTTTTACAGTTTTCCCACCATCTCATTAAGTATGGTCCCCAATTCACAGTACAATTCAGATCAGTGGTATCAGAAGAGAGTTCGATTATTTCAGATGCTTGCCATATATTTTTCTTTAGTGTGCAGTCCTTGCGATTGGATTGTATGTATCATATATTTCTAGGTATTCAAAAGTTGGCTCGCTTTTTGTGTTGGAAAATATTTTTAATCTCCACAGAAAGCTTGTCGCTTGTTTCTGTTGGAGCTCTTTTGGTAAATATTTTAGGGTTGGTCTTATTTTTTTCATGAGGAGCCATCATGTCCATTATGATTGTACTTGTTCTCAATCTCATAAAACTCACTCTAACATCCATTCATATAAAATTCTACAATTCTCAAGAATACAGTCTTCGTTGTGACTATATGAAACTACGCTGCACAATTACGCCATTTAGAGGCTTTGCAATTTCTCTTCTTGGAGGACATTAGCAAGACAAGCCATTGGAGAGCTGTCATTTTCATCTTCAAACAACATTATTAATCCAGTGAGAGAGAGCCATTGGAAGCCAGATAATACATTAGCGAAGATGGGAGTGCCTGTCGTTTTAGGGTAAACTTTCTTGTTACATCATTTTGGATCATTTCATTGTCGTTGAGGAGGTGGTAGCTGGGAATAAGTGTTTGGTATCAACTGACAAAACTTGCTCTTCATTGTTCGGTATCGATGCAGACTTCCACAATCTGCTTGTGAAATTTGCCGCGTTTCTATAAAGCTCACCAAAATTTGTTCTAGGCTTCTCCATAGAGGCTCTCATCTTGACCTACTCCATTTTTACAAAGTTGCATGGCAGAATTAATATTGACTGCACATCATTATTTTATTTGGAAAATGATAGGAGCGATGGGGCTCATTGTCTGTCAAGGGGGAGGAAGGTGGAATGAATGAGAAAAAAAGTTGGTTATTCAATTGAATAAGATATTTTAATCAAATTTATCAAGGTCAATTGTATTGATCTCTTAATTTTGGACCATCCATTCAATTTTTATTGAGCATTTAGATATGGTGATCTTTTAACTCTTGAAAATTTATAAATGAGCTCAATTTGAATTTATTGATAAAATAATATGGTCAATTGTATTGATTTCTTAATTTTGGACCATCCATTCAATTTTTATTGAGCATTTAGATGTAGTGATCTTTTAACTCTTTTGAAAATTTATAAATGAGCTCAATTTGAATTTATTGATAAAATAATATGCATACATTTCATAGGATGAGTTTGTCTAATTGTAACATACATATAATCTGTAAAATATGACAATTTGTATCAACTCTCATAATTGAAATTTCCCATCACGAATTTTTTTAACTTACAATGAGCTGTTTAAATTTTAATAACTTTTCCTTCAGGTATAAATTGAATATGATGCAAAATAAAACAAACAGCTCTATGCTACTCAGTACATAGTCTCCTAAATAATACACTTATCTATCAAAAAATCTACTATCACATGACATAAAATAGGCAAATTCCTTAGGCTCAAGGATCAAGTGTACAATAATATATATGCCAACATGTTAATCAAACATGCCATTTGTCACCTTCAATGAAACTCTAAAATGTTCATACTCCCAATCCCTATAAAAATATTCTTATTTAATCCAAATGTAATATTAGCATACAAGATCATTAAGAAAATTAGTAGATGATAAATTCGTGAATTTTCCTTGTATAAAAAACTTCCATTAGTAATTTTTTTTTTAGATCTCCTCCTTATAAAATATATGGAATGGTGAAGTAGAGTTATAGGTAGATGTATACAATCGATTGTATGTCCACATTATGATAGTTATATTTATATCATATGCCTTAACATTATATGTGAACTATTTAGAAATGAATATTTATTATCAAAGGGGTTGTAAGATCCCTTCAATTTTAATTGGGTTGTTATCCATAATATTTTATTATGGTATTTATGAGTCCAATTCAAACCATTTTTATGTGATAATCTTTAATAATTTATTGTAAATTTTATACAAATTTTATGATATAGAAATTTTAGTACAAGTAGGTTGAATAATTCTATTTATTTTGTGATATCAAAACTTCATACAAATAAGTTGAAAAAATTGCAAAATTAATATTTATTATTTTCTAATCAAACTAATTAAAAATACAATAAAACTAATTGAAGCTACAAACATTTTACTTGTTAGAAATGGAAAAATAAAAGAGGATGTCTTCTAAACTATTTTAAAAATTATGAAGGTATATATTTGATACTACTTTATTTATTTGAAATTCGTTTATCAAGTTTTCACTTTTAAAGATATACATTATTTTATTCTTTGTAATATAAGTAATATCCTCACTAGCTTGAGATGTCCTATTTTTTAAATTAAATTTGTAGAACATTTGTTTAAATATAAATTTTTTATTTTTTTTATTTAATTTTTTTTTATGATACAATGATTAGATTTTAAATATTGATAGATTTAGTTGTGTATAACGTATTATAACTTTATTTATATATTTTGTTTTAGCTTTTGGAAGATGTGTTAAACTTTAAAAATAAATAAAATATTAAAGAGAAAATGCTAAAAAATAAATGAGATAAAAATATGAATATATGACTAATGCACATAGAGAGGAAATAAGAAATCATCAAAACCAATAGAAAAAGATGTGTTAACCATAGATTAGATATGGCAATGTAAGAGATTAAAGTGGAAATGGGACACCGTGACACATATGCGATGATAAGACATTGTACATGAACCTCTAAAGAGGAATGTTCAATTTATTAATAAGAATATTAAAAAAAAGATATGTATTTAAATCAATTAAATAAAATGGAAATACTATAACTACAAGCATGTAATCATGAATAAGTTCAAAGACATCATTAATGTAGATGAATGCGAATTTAATGATTGAATCTCAAGGAATGAATTCTCTTATAATCATGTGATACGTAAACACTAGAGAATAGATTTTAAGATGTAATAAATGTTTATGTTCAAAATTATGTAGATATTAATAGTTGACACTATTTTTGTATTAAGTATAAGGAGTTCACAATACAAAAAGAGACCACAAAGTATCAAAAGAAATTTACATGAGGCCAAGCCTCAACACCAGATCAAGAACAAGAGGTTATAAATGACCACAAAATTAAAAAAAAGGAAACAAGGCCTAATGCAGCAAGTCATTGTGAGAGTCCACCTAAGTGGTCCACCCCATATCTCCTTCCATCCACACAATGTTTTTTTGATCCTGGATTTGTTTGAGCATGAGGATCATATTCCCCGTAGTATCTTGCTTGTCCCTTCTGATCTCCTTGTTGAGCTACTTGATAGTTTGATTGAAAATTTTAAGATTGTCCATATGGCTCCTCCAAAAGTACCCATCCTTCAGCTTAGTGGTGAAGAACGTAGCATATCCAGATTTGAGAGGTCTTTTGAATTTATCTTTATCAATTTTCATGGTAATTTGAACCTACAATTTTTTTTTTCAATGAGTGAGACTTCGAAAAGACTCAGTAAGAACCCTGGGAATATTTTGAAACCATTCCTCATTTTTGCATTTCCAAATTTGCCATAAAATGTTAGAAGAAAGAATATTCCAAAATAAATTAATGTCCTTTTTAGCATCAATAATAAAACCAGTAATAATTTCAAACATATTAAAATTGGTAGGGATAGAGATACCAAACATTAGCCAAACCTCTTTGGCAAAGCTGCAATCAAAGAAAATGTGCCTCCCCATTTCGGGGGTTCTACAAATGTTGTAGTAAGTGATATCAAAAAAATTCTTCCTAATAGGAAGTTTATCCAGAATTAGGAGCCATTTAAAACACTTGATTTTAGGATCAATAGAGCTTTTCCAAAGTTTGTCAAATAATTTCTTCTAGGAAGAGACATCCAGATTAGTATACCAATTCTTGTTAACTTGGTTGATAATGGAATCATTATGATCAATAACAGAATATATATTCTTGGCTTTTAGTTTGGTGATAATGGTACCATCTGGCCACTTAATGTTCAGGGAGCTGCTGGAGTCAACGTGGCAGTGGGAGGGAATATCTTTACTGGCTCTGAGAATCATATTATAAGTTGTCTTTTGAGAGGTAGGAATGTTATACTTACCCTTCAGCTCATCCCACAAGATGAGTCTGTCATTTTCAAAGATATCCATAAATTGCTTAATCCTGCGGGAGGCCCATTGCTTGGTAGAGCATCCCTGGGAGAGGGCTAAAGGTTTACCACCTAGCTGCAGATTCCACCAAATGGATCTTTCACCATGGAGATGTTTGTCATCAAAGAAGCTCTTATTCTTAATGAATTGCCTAACATGGTTCCAAGCCTTCCTGATGGATCTGAAAACAACAGAACCTTGGACCATGATAGGAAAGTCACCATAAATTAGATCACTCAAAGGAAGGTTTTTCCAAAATTTGGAGTTCTTGGGGTAGCCTCTTTCAATATTATTCCTAACCAACACTTTCCATGGATCATCTCCATCAAGGGCATGAAAGATCCATTTGGAGGCCAGAGCAAGGCCACTAATTTTAAGGTCCTTTAGCCCTAAACCCCCAAGGAGCTTGTCAACATGACACCACTCCCATTTAACCGAATGGAGCTTCTTGTTACCTTTTCCATCAAACTAGAGGTAATTTCGGATGGATTTTTGAATTGCCGAAACTTGATAGTCATTGAGCATCTAGGTTATTCTAGGAAGAGAGAATTTTCTGATAGACCTAAATTCTACTAGCAAGAGATAAAGACCTGTTATGCCATTTATTCAGCTTGTTGAAGATTTTTTCTTTGACCCAAAGCCACATCTCCTTAAGAGAGGGTTCCATGGAGAAAGGAATACCAAGATACCTAACAATTTTACAAGGACCTCCCCACTGGTAACCATACTTGTTAAACCAAACAGGTGGCTGGACATTCTAGCCAAGACAAATGGACTTGGCCTGAGACAAACGAGCCCCAGAAATATCACAAAAAAATTGGAGCTTCTTAATCATAGAATCAAAATTATCTTTCGAAGCTTCATGAAAAATAGTAGCGTCATTAGCAAATTGATAGTTGATGAGATCATTACCATCAGGGAGGGTAATACCTTTGACGACTGGGGACAAAGAGTCATCCCTGAGAATATAGAACAGAGCATCAGAGGCAATGAAAAAGAGGGTAGGGGCAAGAGGGTAGCCTTTCCTAATGGATCTCCCAAAGGGAAAGGGTTCCAAGAGAGAACCATTGATGTCAACTTGAGCATAGGCGTCTCTAAGCAACATCTCAACAATCTTACAAAAGTAGGGAGGGAAACCAAAAGCATTCAGCATCATAGTAATAAAAGTCCACTCAACCCTGTCATAGGCCTTTTCAAAGTCCAACAAAAACATCAAAACATTCTGATTAGAGTGTTTAGCCTAATCCAAAGCCTCCCAGCTGGTAATCAAGTTTTCAAGAATGTACCTACCTTTAATAAAACCAGTTTGGGTAGAGCAAACAAACTTAGGGAGGATGGTTTCAAGCCTACAGGATAAAATTTTAACAAGGATTTTATAAGAAATGTTCAAGAGAGTGATAGGTCTCCAATTCTTAAGAAGTGTTTTATCCCCATCCTTGGGGATTAATTTGATAATCCCCCTATTAATGGAGCAGCCCAAGGAGCTGGAATAAATAGCTTCATTATAGATCTCAAGTAGATCATTACAAATCCATTTACTATTACCTTTATAAAATTCAACCGGCAAACCATCAGGGCCAGGATTTTTATCGTTCTTAAGGGAGTTAATAGAGTTCTTAATTTCATCCAAGGAAATATGTTTACTGAGCAGGGAAGCATCACCGTTCATAATCCTTTTGGGAATAATGTTACTGCATTGTTCCCTGAGGGAGCTAGCTTCAACAGAGTCTTCAGAGGAAAACAAATTTTCATAATAGTGAGAAAATTCCATCTTTATGTCATTAAGGTCAATAATCTCTTGATTATCAATAACAATCTTCTCTATGGATTCATTAACATGCTTCTATTTAATGAGATTAAAAAAGAACTTACTACCTCTATCACTGAATTGAAGCCAATGGGCTCTGGAACAAATCCTAGCACCATGAATTTTATGTTGTTGATGCTTCCTAAGGGCATCCTTGGCATAGACAAGATGAGGGACCATCAAGGAGTTATTAGGGTTATCTTGAATAGCACACTCAGCTTCGTAAAGGTCAGCATCAAGTCTAGACTCAGCGCATCTAAAATCTTTGGCTTTCTTTTGACCAACAGTCTTGAGCAGATTCTGCCAGGCAAGCACATTCAAATTCCACCTCTTAGCATGAGAGATGGCAGGGTAGTGGGACTTATTAATAAGTCTGATAATGGGAATGGAAGAGAGAATATCTTCATTAGTTAAGAGGCTGGTATTGAGAATAAACTTGGGACTACTGCTCCTACTAAAGCAAGGGGAACAACTAAGCCTGATAGAAATAGAAATAGGGTGGTGATCCGAAAAAGTAGTAGGAGAAACTAAGACCAGGTTATTGTGATCATCAAGGGCCACATAAAAGAAATTCTTATTGAGATAAAAATGGTCTAACCTAGAGTAAATTCTAACAGGGCCTTTTTGAAAGTTGCACCAGGTGTGCCAAAGTCCCGGATTATTATCCTTGTTTCCAGTCAAAGGGTCAAAGAGGAGCTTGGAGTGTTTAAGAAAATTCCAATGATACCTTTCTTGCTCTTTCCAGGAGAATGAAAGTCCTCCAATTTTATCATCTTGGGATTCAATCATATTAAAGTCTCCTCCCAGCAGCCATGGAATATTAGGGAGAGAGGTAAGCCAGGACCAAAGATTCAATCTATCTTTATAGTTATTGGTAGCATAAACAGAACAAATACCAAAATCATTATTATTATAGTTAAACATGATCCAGATAGCTCTGTTGCAAGGGGAGATGCCACTACTCTTGATGAAGGCTTCCCATTTAGCGTTAATAAAAATGGAGACACCCCCTCTGCCATGAGGGTGATTAGTAACAAACTTAATCACATTGCCCCAAAGAAAATTTAGGTTGGATTCAAGAGTGAATCCAGTAAATTTTATTTCTTGCAACATCAGGATATCGATAGAATTGGTACTGTTGAGAAAACTCTTGATAACAAATTTTCTATTGGGGCATTCCAATCCCCTAATATTCCATGAAACACACTTCATGAGGAAACAATTTTGGGATCAGCACACACAACTTCCTCCATAGGAGATATTCCCACTGAGTCAGAGGGACTTTGTTTTTTAGTCACAGAATTTTTGTTTTTGGATCCAAGAGGTCTCCTCTCCTCTTTGAAGTTAGGATATCATCATTATCCAATAGGGATGATGATGCAGAATCAAGATCCATACCCGGGGTGCTAGCTCTGCTACGAACTACCAGAATGACTTCCAAGACAAAATCGTCAGCAATTTCTTTAAAATTTTTGGTTGGAAATTTAGGCCAAGCTAGCGAAGCTGAGGCAAAAGGCTTGAAGGAATTAGCAATGGAGTGATAAGAAGAGGGGTTGGGAGTCAGATGAGGGATGGGCTCGGAAGATGAACTGGGAGCAGGGGAGGAAACAATAGGTTGAGTGGAGTTATAAGGTTTGCGGCTGCATTTCTTCCTTTTTTTTGGCACTGACTGGAATCCATCCGCGGAGTCATCAAGGTTAGGCAAGGCAGTGCATGGAGGGATAAGTGGAAATTGAGAGGCTAGGCTTGACTGGGAAGAAAACACAAATGGGGGCTGTGGATTGGACTTAGATGAAGTAAAAGCCACAAGTTCAGAGGGATTGGAGGCTAGGGAGACAATAGGGTTAGCCACTTTAGGATTTTTCTTATTCTTAATGATGGGACAATCTTTTCTAAGATGCCCTTCCTTCCTGCAAAGAAAACATGCATTAAGCCCACCCAGAATTTCTATAGGGCAGGAGAAAACCTCATTAGTAATGACAATGTTTAGTTCGCTAGGCAGATCTTTGCCCGGATTTAGTGAGATTAGAACTCTAGCATCCATGTGAGGTACCAGGCAAACGAAATCATCCATTCTAACAAATTTGCTGATGGGTTCGAGGATGTGCGGCAAAAAATGCCATAAAAATGGAGGGATTTGTTTAACAAGAATCCATCTGGGAGCCAAAAGGGCTACAAATTCATCGAGGATAGCTTCAGGGGTCCAGGAAATAGCTTGAAAAGTGGTGTTACCAACAGTCCAGTATTGCTTATTAAGGATAGTAGCTTGTGACTCATGATTATTAAAGAAGATAATAAACAAACCGCTTTGGATCTGATGACAGAAAGAAATGTGATAGCCAAGTTTTAGGTTCCAGAAGTTGTGGAACCAGTCATCTAAAAATTTCCTAGGAGGAACCTTATCAATTTAAACTATGGAAAAGAAAATAGCAGAGTTCCTTAGCCTATCTTTTTCCTTCAAAATTTCAACTAGATCATTTCAGGGTTTGGAGAAACATCAAATGAGGAAGGACTCCCAGGGTGCTTACCTGCTTGTCTGTCCTCATTGTTTGCTGTGGAGGTAAACCTTGCGCCGACGTTAATGGTAGGAGTAGAGTTAGCGACTGCTTCCAGGAATGATTTGGGCTTAACGACAGAATTAGGGGTAGCTTCTTTCGAAATAGAGGCCTGGTTAAAAATGGTGCCCTTACCAACTTGCCCATTGGAAATGGGGGGCAATAAATTTAGAGGGGGAGAGTTAATGGTAGCAGGTACGGGTTCTAACGGAGGACATAGGGAGTTAGATAAATTAACAAGAGGAGAAAAGGAGCGGACACACCTATTCGGATTGACCACTTTGGAAAGAGCGCCAACTACATTCTCGACACCGTTTACAAATCCTGTGAGGCCAGCATGCACATGTGAATTGCCGCCTATCATCGTAGAGCAGAGTTTTTTCCTATCTTTGCCTCTCTATCCTAGTTGACACTATTTTATTAAAAATTATGAAGGTATATATTTGACACTACTTTATTTATTTCAAATTGGTTTATCAAGTTTTCACTTTTGAAGATATATATTATTTTATTATTTGTAATATAAGTAATATCCTCAGTAGCTTGAGACGTCCTATTTTTTAAATTAAATTTGTAGAACACTTGTTTAAATATAAAATAATATTTTTTAATTTAATTTTTTTTATGATACAATGATTAGATTTTAAATATTGACAGATTTAGTTGTGTATAATGTATTATAACTTTATTTATATATTTTGTTTTAGCTTTTGGAAGATGTGTTAAAATTTAAAAATAAATAAAGTATTAAAGAGAAAATGCTAAAAAATAAATGAGACAAAAATATGAATATATGAATAATGCACATAGAAAGGAAATAAGAAATCATCAAAACCAAAAATTATAGAAAAATATGTGTTAACCATAGATTAGATATGGCAATGTAAGAGATTAAAGTGGAAATGGGACACCACACATATGAGATGATAAGACATTGTATATGAGCGTCTAAAGAGGAATGTTCAATTTATTAATAAGAATATTACAAAAAAGATATGTATTTAAATCAATTAAATAAAATGGAAATACTATAACTACAAGCATGTAATCATGAATAAGTTCAAAGACATCATTAATCTAGATGAATGCGAATTTAATGATTGAATCTCAAGGAATGAATTCTCTTATAATTATCATGTGATATGCAAACACTAGAGAATAGATTTATTTAAGATGTAATAAATTTTTATGCTCAAAATTATGTAGATATTAATAGTTGACAAGAGCACTTAACATCTCAATTGAGAAGGATAAGACAACTAAAAAGAACAAAAAAATGAAAGACATCAAGGTATGTGTAATAATAATTGAACTATATACATTTATTTTAAAAAATTATAAATAATATTTCAATATGGACTAGATAAAAACTTTGCACTATACACATATTATATTTATCAAGAAATTTATCCCTCATTGAAAGTTGTACAAATACTTGGAGACTCTATTTATAATATATGTTGTCAAGAGAAACCTAAATATTAAACATTGATCATGGTCTACAATCACAATAATTTGAGAAGTTGAAAAAAAGTAAGGAGACATTGCTAGCATGTGAAAATTCAATACTCTAAATGACACACACAACTTGAGATTAGTATAAATGTATATAATAAATACCATAAGTCTTCCCCAACAAGTAAAAGAAATAACTAATATTTGGTCACATCGATTTTTAACCAATTATAATTGTTCTAAGGAAAGATCAATTTGGAACAAATAATAATTTTATAGTGAATAGATAGTGGATATATAAAAAATCTAAATATGAAATAGAACATAGAAAATTATACAAATATGTTCAAATTGATTAAAACTCTCTATGTGAACTTACATCAAATTTAGATGGTTTTTTAAAATACTTAAACTTTACTCATAAATATTTTGATTCTAATGCAAATGGTTATGTATTTATGGGTCCACTACATAATAGAGATTAAGGAAACATTATTGATCACACTATATAAATAGCATCTAAAACTCCAAATATTCAAAGAGATGAAACTAATCAATATGTGGGACAAAACCCTAATGTAGATCATATCACTCTCAATTGAATGATTATGTCAATCAAGGGTTACTCAATAGGGATTTTCCAATACTAGTTATAAATGGATAATGTGATTTGTTAGAATCATGAATAAGGAGAGTCTATCTACATGAATTCATTAAGTATTTTTTTTATATTAATATCATCATTTGTATGAGAAACAAAATTTAGATATATTACATTTTAAAATGATCAGGAATAACTTTAAGAAATCCCCCTTGAGTAAAGGTGTAAAATTCTGGTGAATCTTTCATTATATTGGGGGGAAAATATTATTTGGGCTAGCAATTTTTTTAAATTTTAAAGGAAAAAATATTAATTTCTATTGGCATTTTTTTCAATCATATGAAAATTTTAGCTTTATCTTTCATTATTGGGGGGAAAATAATAATGCTTAAAAAATGTAGAATTTTTTTTGGCTAATCTTTCATTATTAATGGGGAAATTTTTTTTTTGGTGATTTCTTCAATCCCTTGAAAATTGTAATGTGGATTTTTTTTCAATCTACATTCTATTAATAGCCACTTACATTGCAATGCGTTGTCATGATGGGAAAATGCCAAATGGAAATTAATTTAATTAAGGAAACTTTATATGGCACATCATATCTGATCTCAAGAGAATATAGCCTTGATTTGTTACCTGTAAGGTGGTATCAATAATCATGGCCACATGCACACATACCTAATAACTATCACTTCACTATTATATATTTATTATTTATGATCATTGGATGATCCTAAATCATTGGCTTAAACTCTATAGAAAGTCTGTGGAATGGAGACACATGTCAAATTTGTATACTTAACTCTTCACCCCAACCTTAAACATTGACTGTAATTGGTCACATGGATGTTTGATAATGTCGTGCTATTGCATGTTGTTGCTTATTCTTCATGACATTAGTTAGATGACCAAATATGTGCAATGGACATTAAATAAATCTCTTGCTAGAGACATTTTCATATTTGATCCTTACAAGACATCTAATTTGGTACAATTGAAATGACATTATTTTTAAATTTTTGCACTCTTCCATTTATGAAAAATGTTTATAGAGATATCAAAGATTTAATGTAATATATTTGGAAATATACGTGGCTTCCTTTGGCCTTTGTAAAGGAAAAATGAATTAAATTATTAATAGGGTTAGATAAGGAATAAGAGTTATTATTGACCAATTAAAAATAGATGGGGCAATATTTTTAGTCTATTTATAGATGGTTTAAGATTTTTTATTCTTCAATTCTCCTTAGGTAGACAGAGTTTGGTAGCCGGTTGAAAAGTCCAATTTAGGATTTTTTTCATCTTTATTTCTCTTTGGGTAGACAAAGTATGGTAGCTAAGTGAAGAATCTAAAGATAGATAGTCTTATCTGATTGGCAACTAAAAAGATGCAAATGACCTTTTTAGGCACTATCATAGACCTGATGCTGAATTCAATTTGTCGAGAGGTTAGAATGTTCATAAATGAGGCTATGAGGATGGTGTTAGGCAATGCGTTTATGGTATATATTGATAAATGGGTAAACGTTGGGACTTGGGGGCTAATTCCGCGAAAGTCTGTGGGGTTGGAAAATCCTCAAATGAAATGGGCACCCGATTTTTAAAAATTGGGCACTCATTTAGGTTTCGGTGCCATACCCTTTTTCAAAAATCGGGTGCCCATTTTCAAAATCGGGGGCCCGTTTAGGATCGGGCACCCAAAGCAAAATGGGTGCTCGATTTGTTCAAAACGGGTGCCCGTTTTGAAAAAAATGGGCACCCATTTTGAAAATGTATATATATATATTTTTAAATGAAAAACTTATCATTTTCATCAGCGCGAAAATGGGTTCCTATTTTGGAGAGCTCGGGTGCCCGATTTAGTTGCCCTTTCCAACCCGAGCTCTCCAAAACAGGAACCCATTTTCGCGCTGATGAAAATGACAAGTTTTTTGTTTAAAAATATATATATATATATATATATATATATATATATATATATATATATATATATATATATATATATATATATATATATACATTTTCAAAACAGGTGCCCATTTTTTTCAAAATGGGCACCCATTTTGAACAAATCGGGCACCCGTTTCGCTTTGGGTGCCCGATCCTAAACGGGCACCCTTTTTCAAAAATCGGGCGCTCGTTTAGGATCGGGCACCCAAAGCGAAACGGGTGCCCGATTTGTTCAAAACGGGTGCCCATTTTGAAAAAAATGGGCACCCATTTTGAAAATGTATATATATATATATTTTTAAATGAAAAACTTGTCATTTTCATCATTGTGAAAATGGGTTCCTATTTTGGAGAGCTCGGGTGCCCGATTTAGTTGCCCTTTCCAACCCCATTTGCCATTTTTTTTGTCTCTTAGGTATGTACTATTCTTTTTTATTTTATTTTTATGATTTTTGTCATTAAAAAATATAGTTTCAATTGTTTTTAATTTAAAAATGTATAGTTTAATATTATTTTCAGCATTATTGCATTTAAATTTAATTATATTTTATCGTTCTTGCTTGTAATTTTTTTAATTTCAATTTAATTTCTAAATTAGCATACTAGTGTAGAAAACTGATAAAATTTCTAGGTATATGTACATTTCATACATTAGAAAACCCTACATAGAAAAACAAAACCCTAGGTAACAAAACAAAAATGTAAACCTACATACAAAACTAATTTACAAAACCCTAAACTTAGAAAATCAAAATATAAATTTAGAAAATGAAAACATAAATTTAGTTCTTGAACCGCAACATAAACTTAAAAACATGCTCTCTCTCTCTCTCTCTCTCTCTCTCTCTCTCTCTCTTATTGTTAAAGTATGCTAATTGTAAATTATTCATGTTTTTATTTGTATGTAGATTTACTTGAGATAGATGATTTTTAGATAGATGATCTTATAGGTCAGGATGCACCACCACCACCACCTCCTCCACCTCCCCCTCCCCCTCCACCTCCCCCTCCACCTCCACCCAGAGAACCTAGAGATAATATCAGGCGCAATGTTGAGCAGATTGTGGCAGACATAAATATTATTAGGAATGATCCATATCTGTCTGTCCACCTACTATGCCTTGCAGATAGCATGCAAGACATAGTAGATTCCATACATACATTACACTATGAGATTGATAGTTTTGAGTCGTGGAGAGAGAATATGCGTGCATATTATTCTGATGGCCTCTCTTATAAAGAGATTAATAAGTTAAAAATTACAAAACATGATATGGTACGCTATTTTGAGAACCCTAAAATGGGTGAGCAGATACTTGGTAGGAAGCCACATATCTCGATTAGATGGTGTAGACACCTTGCCATAGCGGCACATTTTTGGGAGTAGTGGTGGATGGTTTTTGACACTCCACCACATGCTAATCATGAGGTCCCACTTTATTTTTTGAAGAAATTATGCGCTGAGTTTGAATTGGGTAAGAAACCCAATTATTTTGACATGAGAGCATTTCAGGGGGTTGGCCAGGGCATGCCACAGGATAGGCTAGGGGCCAAATTGAGTGACAGAACTAGAAACCGTGTGTGCACTGAGCCCCTTGTTCCTCTCCCATCTCCTATACTTCCTCAACTCGTCTATCATCGAGCAGTGCAGTCATCTCTTGGGTCTTTGAGTGCCCTTACAGGTAATTTGTTATAGCACATGACCCAGGTGAGGACTGCCCCCAGCATGGCACATGTTTGCACCAGTTGTGGGGGTATATGTAGGGGTCCCCAGCTTGATCCTGATGCTGCCGATGCTGCCAATGGTGCATATGCTGATGATGCTGGTGGCGCACATGGTGGATATGTCAATGATGATGTTGATGGCGCACATGGTGATGCCGGATATGATATCTCATCATATGTTGATTTGCTCAATGCAGATGATGAGCATCCCACACAGGTAAATTTAATTATAATTTAAATATATAGTGCAATAAATTAAATTCTTATTTATATACAATTATGAGCCATAATACATGTGGATTTTTTGGTGAACAAAGGAGGGTTGACCCTCCAATATTCATTAGCCATCATCATATGACATCAACACCTTGACATCTCAGTGCTCCATTCACGATATGCACTTTGATCTTGATACATTTAAACTTTAAACAAAATAAACTTTAATTGATAATGTGTTTGATGCATTTTTATGATTTTGTAGGGTTTGTCATGTATCACTCAGTTTGACAATCCTTCATCCTCTACCCCACCAGTCACTGAGAGTCAGCCACATATACCTGACTCATTGGTGACATTAGCTACATGTCACACAGAGGTAATGTGTACACATGTTTTTATTTCATATTTATATATAATCAAGTTATATATATACTTTGTAATTTATGTATATATATGTACTATAAGTTTATTTAATTCATGCTTTAAATATATATATTGTTCAGGTCGACACCACCATGACTCTTGGCATGGCTACAGGATTAAGCCAAATGCATCCATCGACACTATCCTTTGAGGTGATAATTAATTTATGTAAATTTTCAATGTCGTGTGTGTATCTAGATATTTTTTAATGTCCTATGTGTATCTAGATCTTAGATGATTAATTTAAGTAATTTTTAATTTGTACTTTAAATGTTTTTATAGGATTTGGCTTCATCCACTTTTCATGTAGTTGAGGATGAGGGTACTCGAGACCACACAGAGTAGAATGGGGGTACTCAGAACTAGACAGAGTAGGATGAGGGCAGTCAGGACTAGATAGAGCTTGTTGATGCATCACAGTCCTCTCCACGTGGAGTGAAGAGGACTGTAGATTAGCTAGATGAGTAGACTTTAGATTATGATGATCCTATTTAGATAGGACTTATTTTATGCTGACTATTTGGACTTGTTCATGTTATTTTTTCTGACTATTTGGACTTGTTTAGACTTGTTTTGACTATTTGGGCTTGCTTAGACTTGTTCATATTATGTTTACTTGTTGTTAGATTAGGACTTGCATTATATACTAGTCTACTTGTTATCACATATTCTACTTGTACTTATTTTTAGAGTATGACTTTATTTTATGATATTTATGATGGACATTTCAGGACTTGTTATGTTATTTATCTTAATCATGAGTCGTTATATAATTTATCAATTTATCTTAATCAAGACTTGTTAAGTAATTTATCAATTTAAATCCTTGAAAAAACTTCTATCTAACAATGAGTTGATATGATGGACATTATGATACATGTAAATTATTTCAAGACAATGTTATGTTATTTATCTTAATCATGAGTTGTTATGTAATTTATCAATTTATCTTAATCAGGACTTGTTATGTTATTTATCTTAATCATGAGTTGTTATATAATTTATCAATTTATCTTAATCAAGACTTGTTAAGTAATTTATCAATTTAAATCCTTGAAAAACATCTATCTAACAATGAGTTGATATGATGGACATTATGATACATGTAAATTATTTCAAGACAATGTTATGTTATTTATCTTAATCATGAGTTGTTATGTAATTTATCAATTTATCTTAATCAGGACTTGTTATGTAATTTATCAATTTATCCTTAAAAAAATAGCTAGATCTAACAATGAGTTGATATTCAATGGACATTATTCAATACATGTAAATTATTTCAGGACTTGTAATATGTTATTTATCTTAATCATGAGTTGTTATGTGTAATTGATCTAAGTACAATATCTAGATATGTGTTACAAGTAATATGAACACTTTGATTAACTATAAAAAAAATCATCTAGATCTAACAATGACATCTATTAATACATGTAATTGACAAGAACAATATGGATGTTACAAACTTAATAACTAAATTAAGTAATGAGATCAATTAAGTGAACATAATCTAGAACCAATGTGCATAGTTTAATATCTACAACAAAATTAGGTGAATACAAAGTTATGAATTTACAACAAGAGTGCATTGTACTACATAAATAGTTCATGTAGATATGTTCTTCTAGGTCCATTCTGCATCACAAAAATAAACATGTTGAAACTATGTTAGAATTTATAAAAATTCATTTAAAGTTAAATTTAATTTTAATTTCAAATCTATATCTCTAAATTATAAATTATGTCACTTGAAAGAAGACATATAGAAAACATATATATACAAATATGACAATTGAACAAAAACTTACATCACATAAAATTGATTCAACCTAATGTACCATCAACATCCTCTATTTTCTGCAATGTAGATCTATGTTCTTCCTGACAATCTACATCATAAAAATAAACAAGTTAAAATGTTAGAATTTTTGTACTCAAGTTCATTTATTAAAGTTAATTTTAATTTGAAAGTCAATAAGGCAATTGAATAAAAACTTACATGTATAAATTTCATTCAACCTAATGTACCATTAGCATCCTCTCTTTTCTCCAATGCGTCTATGATTGCCTCATGCTCTTCCATTGAAAGTGTCCATAAAATCTTATTAGCAAGTCTCCCTTTGTATCTTTCCAATTTGATATTTGTTGCCACTACCAAATGGGAATAGTGTATAATCTTCTTTTCTGATTGGTAGTCTTCAAACACTGGTAAACCATTCCTTCTTGTTAGGTATTTGCATAGCCATGTACCAACTACCACAGTAGACCCAATTGGATACTGAAAATTATCATCATCTACTTGATGACATATCAACTTTTTCTTGGGTTCTACACATCGAGCTAACCAATACTCTGTCTGCTCTTCATTATCCTCAAGTGCAACAACAACATACACATGTCCTGCAAAACAAAATTTTAAGTACATGTGCACTGTAAATAAAACTTGTTTAAAAGTTTATAATTCAAATATATATAATCATAAATTCCTCTACATACAAATGTAACCAATGTATAATTTAAAGTTTTACATTAAATTGTATTAAATTACTAGGTTGTATGAGATTTGAAACATGATCATAATCTTCTGATGCAAAGGCATGATCCAGGTCTTCATTTATTATAACATCTTCATCTTGTCTCTCACTAGGTGTTAAGGATTTTTGTTGCCATTCTTCAACCCATTCTGTATTCTCGCATTCTTCCCATTCACCTGCAACACAAAATTGACAAAAACATGCAAGCTCCCTAGTCCATATAGTCCAAGTGTTAGAATTAGAACTCCTAAATGAATGCCATTTAGCAAATCCGCTGATTGTATTAAAATCATATCTTGAAAGGATATCCTTCTCTTCAATTAGCGAGAAAAAATGTCTGATTGTAGAGTTCTGACTTGATCCTATAGACAAACTTGTTTTACACCATTCAACAATTGCACATGCATCTTTAAATTTTGATTTTTCCTCAAATTTGAGTTTCTCTCTACAAAGGGCTCTCTTAACACATGCACCGACACCATCATGCTCTCCCTTCCCATGTCCAGCCTCAAAAAAAACTCTAGATATGTTGGATATTTGTTTTCTTGTGCATCCTACTCAACCAATAAAACATTCTAGCATTCTTGAATTGTCCTGTGCAATTATCTGACCATATTAGATGTTGCGTTATATGAATTTCTCTCTCCATTAAATTTTCATAAAAGGTATTAAAGCAATATTGGACAAACTCCGATGAGTGTAACTTATTATCACTCATATAGAAATGATACTCTCAATATTTTCTGATCCTCTTCTGTACTATCGGGTGCATGTCTATAGACAATATGAACAAAAATTGTCACTTGCACTGAATTATAATATTGTGGTTGGATCTCATCTTGTGGTGCAAGCGTGTAGTTTTTTGCAAAGTCAACAACTGACAGTATACTACCAATTGGAAATGTATTCTTGCATATTCGAAATTGTCCATCAAGCCATCTAGAATTGTGAGAGTGTTTCACATATTTAGGTATGACCTTACCCTTGAATTCATTCATAAAAGCATTAACACTAAGTTTTTCAGTTATTAGGTTGCATCGTTTTCCAACTTTTCCATCCTTTTATGGATACTCAATAGTTTTAAATCTTTGTACATCAACTAATTGTTGTCCAAAATCAAATAAAATATTCTCATGCAAACATTCATCTAATAATGTAAGATTGCCACATAAATCACATACACTAGAAACACATGCATTCAAAAGATAAAATTGCTCATTAGGTGGGTTACAAAATAAATTTGATATAAACTCTTATATAGTTTCAGGTGGTATATTTATACCACATTCCTGCAACATTTCATTAGTATGCTTATTAGAACGTATAGATCGAAAAACATCATAATGATAACGAAATTGAACATGAGTTTTACAACAACAGGTGATTCTTTCTTTGTTAATCCTTACATACCATGGTTTACATTTTTCAAAAGATCTTTGACTAATACTAATAGTTAACACCTTATGATCCAAATTTTTTTTATACAATTTTGTTTGAGTCATATCTAAAAGGTGTTTTGGATGTGGATCACAAACTTTTGAATTGACTCTTAATTTAAGAACATCTCTTGCATTAGGGGATACTCTTGTATTATCGTGCCAAAATTTTTCAATCAAAGTTTTGACTTCACTAGTAAGTTTCATGTCAGACTTTGGGAGTCTACCACTGAAGGTCCATAAATGGTTTGCCGGATCACTCTCAAAGTTAACTCTTCTCTTTACAGCTCTTGCTAAAGTTTTACGATTAATATTAAGATATCCACTTATGTTTGAAATCATTCTTTTATCAGTAGTAGTTTTGTTTACTAAAGCTGTTGTTATTGCTCGTCGTGCCACATTACTATCTTTAGAATGACTTTTCTTTCCAATTGTGTTAAAGGCACTAGCAACAGTTGATACAACTTGTTTTAGAGACTCATCCTTCTTCTTAGTTTTCACATAAATGCCTAACCTCTTCATTACTTTTCGCATTTTAGACATTTTAATTAATTATAACATTAATTGACATTGAAACCCAAATTTCTTATTATAAAAAAATTGTCTAAACAATCTACTCGTGTGTGTCCTAATCTGTCTCGATGAAACCAAACCACGCAGATTGTCTAACACATCAGTTTTTAATTGAAATTGTTCATTTATTTCATTATCATTTAAATGAGTTTCTTTTTCAATCGGTGTTTCTATGTCTACATTTTCATTGTTGATTTCAATCTGAATTGGTGTTTCATTTTCAGTTTCAATTGGGGTTTGACTTTTAGTTCCTTTATCATTATGATAAACATTACTAATTTCTGAAATTAAATGTGTTAATCTATTTTTAGGAATAAAATTTAAATCATTTCTATTGTAACCCGCTTCTAGCAAAGCATGAATATCTTTATCATAATAAGTTGTAATAGTTGGATCTGAAGACATACCCGTATCCAATACTGGATTCGAAGATGCACCTAATTTTGCTTCTTCAACCTCTACATCCATTATGATGTCTTCATTATCCTCCTTTTCTGAAATAATTATTGAACTCGATGCTCCAACATTATTTTCATTTCGAAGTCTCTCTCTTCTTTCTCATTGTCATTTTGCCTCCTCTCTATTTTGTGCAATCTCCTCGGGTGTCAGAACCTTCATTGACCTCTTTCTACGTCAGTTTGATCCCATTTTTGCACCAAAATTTGAATTCAAATAATCTTTTCTAAATGTGAGATCCAATGTAAGACAAAAAAAAGGAATGATGGCAGAAATATTCTATTTGTCTGCTGTAAATCGATAGAATACAACATCAAAAGTCGCCAATGATTAGATCAGGCCCACAGTCTAGGTTTTTTTTGCTACAATGGTTATTTAAGAAATGAGCACCCGTTCTTAATTTACAAAATGGGCACCCATTTTTTGAATCTAATAACGGGCGCCTGATTTGTAAATCTATGGGACCGTTCTTAGATTTACAAAACGGGTACCCATTTTTTGAATTTAAATAATGGACGCTTGATTTGTAAATCTATAGGTGGGAACCTTACCTCCTGCCTTGGGTTTTGGTTTGGGACAGGCTTGGTGGGACCAAGCCTGTGCTTCAACCTGCAAAAAAATGGCTAAGGCATTACATAGAAATTTTTTTGCCTTGCCATAATTTTTTAGAACAACTTCCGAGATGAATTTTTTTATAAAATGAAAACCCATTTTAGCTCTTATTGTGCAGATTATAAAAATATAAATTTTATAGTGATATGATAAAAATTAATATTTATACAATATTTATTAAGCCAAAGTGGTACCTAAGCTTGAAATACCAAGGTTAACTAAAACTTTAATAACTTTTTTAATTTTTGGGTTTTTTGAAAAATGAGTTATATGTGACCAAACTAGATAGAATTCTTTTCAATTCAAAATTTTTTTTTTGAAAAAAAGGTGAAGTTATCATCAAATTATGGTGTCCGTACACCAGAGGTTTAAAAAAATGTACTTTATAGTCAATTAAAAATTAATTAAAAAAATATTCAATAAAAAAATAAGAAAAAATATCCTGACCAATCTTCAGTGTTTTAGGTACCTTTTCCCAAAGGATTCCCCAAAATACATTCATTTACTTCAAAAAAGGGTGTCTGTACACGCATAAGGTGTGGTCCTGAAACAAGCATTTTGAAAAAGTGGTTTTTAGACATGCATACTAAAATTCAATTTATACCATGTGGGTATTAAAAAAAATTACATATTTGAAAACTAGATTCCGAGCACTAAATTTGATATTACTGAAGTTTTTCAAGATTCAATCTTTAAGTGCTTCAAATTTGGACATCAATTGACAGAAATTTTGAAAAATAGGAAAAATGCTTCCACTTTTTGGCCAAAAGTGGGACTCAACTTCTTGCAGCCACCCAAATATCAAGTGAATATAGACATTACATCCCATTTTTTGGCCTCTCTTCTAGACCTCAAAGGAGACAAGGTGGAGATCTTGTTGTTGCTAAGGAAGGTGTTTTATAGAAAAATTCCTAGTGGATCACATTCAAGTTTCCATTGTGGTAGAAATAGGGGTGGGGATCCCATAGCCAAGGGATATACCCAAGCTTTTTTAACCAAGCCAAAATGTAGCTTGATGACTATTTATTATGAACTTGACTGATGAGGAAGTGGCACAACACAAGAAATGGGAAGCAACTAGTAGGGATTTCCTTTGGAAATGGTTTCTCATTGATGAAATTTTAGACCATGAATGGATAGAGGAATTTGCACAAATTCACATCTCTGAAGCATTCTACAAAGAATGAAGGGATGGGGAGCTCCTTACTTTTCTAAAATGAAGGGTTTTATGTTTTTTAGGTGGAAATTTTTTGTGACATAATTATCACCAATGGTAGTGGAGCTAGATGGTGCATATACCATTTCTCTACCAGGATACCACCGCCCTTCCACTACCATACCAAATTTTGGTTTTTTGTGGTTCAAAATGCCACCTTTTGGATTTCAAAGGGATTATTGTAAATTTTGGGTAGAATTAGGAGTATTACAACTTAAAAGTGTAATAAAAATTATGTGGGAATTCATTACTCTATAAGTCTTACTCTTTATTGTAAATATTCATAGAAATGTCACATATTAATGAAAATTTCACAACTTTGGTTTCATTTTACAGATCAAAAAAACTTCTTTGTAGAAGATTTCAATTTTTGAATCAAATGGATAAAGAGTTTGCAATAAAATTGTCTCCCATCTTTGTATGTGAATATGTGAATCTCTAGCAATTTTTTCTTCTAAATGCATTGCATTATTTTTGGAAGATAGAAATTGTTATTTAATTTTAAAATCAAAATTTTAATTTATTTATTTCATTAGTATTAGATAATACTAAAATTTCATTATTTAAAATATAAAATAAATAATTAATGAATGCTTTTTATTAGGTAAACAAGGATTTAGATAATTCATGAATAATTTATAAATGCTAAAATGATTACAAATTTTTTGATAATTTAATAGTTGGGTAAGGTGAACACTCATTATATTAAAATAAGGGTAAATTTATACTTTAAAGTTTTGTATATAATTGATATCACCATTTTCACTATTCAATATTGTTCACCCCAATGCTCTATTAATCAAATAACATAAAATATACAATAGTGACATTAAACAAACTCTATTCCTATATCTAACCCTCCATATTTATCTATCAACTTGAAAAAGAGGAGAAAACAAAAATATAGATCAGATTTAGAGAGTAGCACCATTCTTCAAGAAGCATTTTGGGCTCACCCCTAATGCATTTTCAACCTCTCATTGTACCTTCATTTTGGCTAGCCTAACTTTCTTGGCTCTAAAGATGAGCAAACAGTCTTCTTCACACTTGGCATGGGCTTCTGATCTTGCAATCTCCTCCACGTTCTGTTGGTAGATTCAAATATCCATTCCTCTCTACTCCCTGCGTCTAGCTCCCCAAAAATCTTGGTTTCATCAAATTCATCTTATTTAAGAAACCCTTCGATGGTTAAATAGTCCCAATGTCAATCATCCATTTTGAGTTGCTTGATTTTGGTCACATACAAAATAAAATTGATGCTCTTGTTTATCTCACCCCATCAATCCTGTAGCAACTTCACATTTTGTGTTTACACAATTGGGAAAATTCACACCCTATTTCTTTCAATGTATTAATTATGTGGTAGGGGAATAAGGAGATTCCCATCCCTTTTATCAATTGAAACATTAATGTTTCTCATATATGCATACTCAAACACCATTTAGGTGATATTTTTCACCCATTCCTTAGAAACCCCTATATATGACCATGACCAGCAATATAATTGAAATATCTAAGCTAACCTTGTACCTATGATACAACAATAAAACTCTAGACCCAATATTATCTTTACCACATGTATAATGTATATGTGGTCATTCACCAATGGACCCATTAATCGCTTATTGATGAATTCCTTACAAACACTCCCAATGGCTTTTTTGACTTGAGCATTATTAGTGTGTCCATCTTCGATCTCTCCCCACTCTGTACTCAATATTTCCAACAATCTTATGAAGTCAAACTGCAACCACCTCAATGCCCAATTTATAGGCAAATGATCAATTTGATAGTGAAAACTTCACTTACATGTACTTTTGTACTTGCCTTAATGATATGGACCTTTATCATTAGTTACCTTGAGTGATACAATATTACCTCATGATCATAAAATACTCCATCCAATCCTTCTTTAAGGAAGTCATACTACCTTGTGCCCCAATGAAAGTACACTACATCTCATCAAAATTAGGGAATAAATGTTTATTTATTATTATCATTAAGTGTTTTCGTCACTTAGTAATTTATCTCTATAGAATACCAATCTAGTAGCCAATTGTAGGCACCAAAATCAAGAATTTGGTATAATTTATGAACTAAAAACCCTAAAAAACCTATGCAACATAAGAACTATTTTAGGTCAACATTTATAAAGATAAATAATTCTATAAACTTCCTATGGAAAAGAGACACATGTTAGTGTGATGTGTTAGATTGAATAAATAAAAGGTTTGAGTAATGTAATATCCACGAGGCCAAATAGCTTATGGGACCCACCATCCCATTGATACCCACATGACACATATATGCCATTCGACATTAGTGATTTAAGTACGTATACTTAATTAACTATAATCTAAATCAATTTGATGAGAAATGGATGATCACATATCAATGGCATAAGCACTATTTCAAGATAAAGTTTTTAATTATAAACAATTATACAAACTTCCTCTAGAAAAGAGACACATATTAGTGTGACTT